>JASKGM010006438.1:0-11064 GCA_034509205.1 Ceratonia siliqua
TTTTACAAATGAGACCTTAATTGGGTCTCTTTATGGCTTGGGAGGCAAAGTAATTTCATGAAAACGACTCTACAAAGATAGGGGGTCACTCTCCGCCCAAATTTTGTTGTGTATAAAATTTAAAAAAAAAATTAAATCCCCCCCCCCCCAAATTTGCTATATAATTATGTTTTTAAAAACATATTTTGTCATGCAAGCTTTTATAATATATCAATAATTAAAAATAAAAATATAATAGAAGTGTAACAAATGAAAATATAAAATAAATAATATTTGTTATCTTCTCTTCCCAACTTTTTCTATTATTTTCTCTCATCTTCTTTCTCTAACTTTTTCTATTCTTTTTTTTTTTCATCTTCTCTTTCTAACTTTTTCTATTATTTTCTTTCGTATTCTTTCTTCAACTTTATCTATTCTTGTCTTATTCTCTCTCCAACTCTCTCTTATTTTGTCTTTTATTAACATATTTTATTTTCATATTCATAGCATCTATAATGTCTAATTTTTTCTACAAATTTTTTAACTCTCTATTTTCAGATATGCAATTTATGTTATATATTTATTTTTTTATCTATTCTCAAATATGACTAAATTTCTACCAAAGACGATAGATTCCATTATTGTTGCTGAGCTTGCACAGTTATCTTGCTATTTTTGTTTACCAATATTTGTCATTTTTTTGTACTAATAAAGCCATTAAAGACTAACAATAAATAGTCATTTGCTATCCTATAACCCCACATTTAGGGCTGTAGCAATACATTTTCACCTCCTACCCCATTTTTTTTTTTTTTTTTACCTTTTGGTATTATTTAACAATCGTATCTTTTTAGAAATTTTAGGAATGTTTTTATACTTATTGTACTGTTTATTCAACATTTTTTTTGAATTATACTTTTCATAAGTAAAAGTTTTTTTAAAAAATTCAAAAACATTTTAAAAATTCTCAAAAAGATATATGATATAAAAAACAATCAATTAATACAAAAAAAAAAAAGAAGGTGAGAGGTGGAATTGCATTATCACCCAAGAAATAACATAATGCAGATTGGTCATTAAAAAATTTTGTCCCCTCACACATTTTGATCAAGATCCGCCACTACACAAAATTAGAAAAAATAATAAGGAAATAAAATAATATGTGTTTCGGTATATGCGAGTAATGTATTTATTAAATATATGAGGTATTATGAAAATCTTAGAATAGACAATTAATCAATTATATTTTATGTAAATACATATGATAACTTTTTTGAAGAATGACTACTCCTAATTCTTACCACCTATGTCTGTCCCTGTCCTTATGATATTATCATTCATTCTATTGTCTATTTTTTGTTAGATTAAGTATTTATCACCGTATAGAAAGATATATAACTATTAGTAAGAATGTAACTTTATTGTTTTATAGTTTTTAGAACCACATTATATATGAAGAATTGTTTATAAGCACCACAAATAAAAATGTTAAATTTAATTAAAATTTTAAGAGAGACGCTGCCCAACACAACCGAGACTTTTGTTCGTTGAAATCCATATTTAAGGAAGATGCAAATTGTTGCACTTTATCTTCAATTAGTGATGATGAGTGGAGAAGAAGAGAGTGAATTAAGAAAAATTCTTACTTCAGTTCATCCATACTTTGTTGTCTTTGAAACTTTAACTAATTAATGGGTGGATTTTTAACCGTTTAAAATTATAATTCAATTAATTCAATTCCTATATTTTTTAATTTTATTTATTAGGATTTAATTAAAAATAAAATAAAATAATTTAAGTTTTTTTAAAAAATACATTTTTCTTTTTTTGAATCCTTTCAAAATTATGAAGATTTTAAAAAATTGAAAATTTTTAAATAAAATTACTATTTCATTTTAATAATTATTGTTTTTATTGCGAATTTGCCATTCACGACTCACGAACGCCCAGAATCACGGCATTCACAATTGGAGTCTGGACCTTTGATCCATTTGTATTAAATTCTTAGCAGAATTAACCAGTGGTTTTGCTTTGTAGTTCGTGATTATTGGTATCGAACATCTAAAATAAAACATTCTTTGACACTTTATGCATTTTTATTATTTCTGGTTTTGCTTTGACGCATTTCTATTATTAAGAGAATGGTTTTGTATGTTACTTTAAGGGAAAAAAAAATGCTATAGCAAAGGCCAAGGGAATTACAATGTGAGATATTCTTAATTTATATAATTTTCTTTTATTTTATCAACACATGAGAAAGTAACAATATTTTAAAGCATTTTGAGAGGATTATTTTTTATTTATAATATTTTTCCTTTATTTTTCAATTTATATTTAAATTAAATGTTCAATTTTTGAAAATTTCTACTACAAAAGCAAATGTATTTTTTTGTAAAGTAAAAAAAATTGCATAAGCATTTTAACTTATTAATAAAGGATATTATTAAAAATTAAAAATTAAAATAAATTAAATTGATTTAAAATGTAATGGTATAAACTAAAACCAATACCGCCAATCTATTTGACATCGGTTAACTTACCATGAGTTGTTATCAAAATTGATTGGTGTGTATATATGAGATAAACAAAATAACGAAAGTAAAAACAAACCGGGCCTAAGAGGATTAACCTTAATTTTAAAGTCATTTAATACTTTATATTAAAACATATGCGAGCTGGTTGAAGTCAAATCATGGTACTTGGTTGCCTTGAAATTGATCCATCACCGTGAAACTCAAGCCCAAGAGCCTAGCTGGAGCCACATTTGGAAGAATTTGTGGAAGCTTAAAACTTCAGAAAAACTTAAGGTGTTTATCTGGAAAATTTTATATAGTGGAATTGCCGTTAAAGATGATCTTTAAAAAAGGGGAGTTCCTTTAAACAACCTTAACTGCCAACTATGTGGAGAGCGTTTTGCATGTGATCTTGGAATGCCCAATTGTTGCCATTGTGTGGAGCTTGAATCCTTTGATGATCCATGTGGCAAATCTTTCTCACGAGTCTATTTTATACTAGTGGGATGGGTTACAAAGGAGCCTTGGTATGAATAATTATGATGAGGAAGCTCAAGAAACTGTAGACTTTCTTATTTGGAGATTATGGAAAATAATGGAACCCCGAGATTTGATTAACTGAAATAAGCAAATTACAAGCCAAGTTTCTCCAAATCAAGGAATGGAGGCAACCACAATACAAAATACTTCATTACTCAAACTCAGGGAACTACTTCCTACTTAAACCCAAAGACTACAACAGATACTTTAGTACTTTGGGGACAAAACAACAAAATAGACATTAGAGTATATCTGGAGCCACTTGTCGCGCGCTAGCTTGGAGACTTGGTTATGCTATAACCACGACATGCCCCAACCTCACTCATAGGAGTTGACTTCCTCCTTTGTTGTTGGTTCCATGTGGCAATGTCCCACTTGTTGACATAGTTGAGTACTTAGGATTAGGCTTTCTTAGAAGTTGTGGTTTATCATGCGCTGCCACTGGAATATCAACCTTGTCCTCAAGGTTGAAGTCGGGAACTAGTTTTGAATTTGTTCGATAGACTCCCACGTTACATAGCCCTCTGTTGACTTCTTGCAACACTCCACTTCTCGGTGCATAACAAGTGATCACTGGGGGTGACAGTCCATACAAAGCCTGGAGTGGAGTGAATCCGATTAAATAGTGTTACCTGATATTGTACCAAAACTCTACCCAAGGGAGGTGTTGGTTCCACTGTTTTGGATTTTGGCTTGAGAGGCATTTAAGGTACTGTTGCAATCTTCTGTTTGGCAGTCGGTTTCTGAGTGGTAAGTAGAGGACATTTTGAATTGGGTACCTTGAAGCTTGAAGAACTCTTGCAAAAAGTGGCTGGTAAAGATGGCGCCACGATCACTCACAATGGTTCTAAGAATACTGTGAAGTTTCGCCACATTTTCAATGTAAACCTTAGCAATTGTTTTTTTCCTAGAAGGGATGTGTTACTTGGGTGAAGTGACCATACTTTGTCAGCCTATCAAATACCCCACTAAGATGCCCTTATTGCCTTGTGAGATAGGTAATCCTTCGATGAAATCCATCAATAGGTCCTCCTAAACCAGAGTAGGTATTAATATATAGTGGTTGTAGGAGACCTGTCGGTGTTCTTGCATCCGCCTTATTCCTTTGGGATGTGTCGCACCCAATTATGTAATCTTGGACGTCTTTCTTTAGCTTGCACTAGTAGAATGCCTGTGCTATTCTTTTCCACTTCCTTAGGACACTGAAGTGTCCACCAATTTTGGTGTTGTGGAATTCATGGAGTATCTTTTGTTTTAGGGGCAATTCTGGAGGGATTACCACTCTGCCTCTGTTCCATAGTAGTTCTTTCTTCCTCTCTGTTAGAAGAAATGGACCAAATACCCAAGAAAGGGGGATTGATTTGGGTATATGGATTTAAAAACTTTTCAAGATAAAAATGTTTTTTCTTCTCTTGGAACAACTCAACTTGTAGTAACAAAACAACTTATATATATATTCACGTTCAAAAACTGTTTTGAAACAACTCAGTATGCAAATATGTGAAGATCTCAGTTTAACAGTTCTGGAAAACTAAGTTCAAAACTGATTTAGCAAAGGATAAGGCTGAATGAGTAAACGATCAGGCTAACCAGTAAGCTTTTCAAAGTATAACTGAGTTTGAGAGAGAAGAAGAATAACACCAAGATTTATAGTGGTTCAGATCTATAAACAAGATCTTACATCCACTCCCCAAGCACAAAGCTAGGGTATTTCACTATAAATGGGTAATCACAAGAATACAGGTTCAAGCACAAAGCTTTTTACAATCACTCAAGGATTAACCTAAGCCACTGAGTTTTTCTACCCAAGAACCCAGTAAAACTTCACAAAACGGGGAGGCAATCACAGCCTTTACAAACCTTATACCCAAGGAAAGCAATCATAACTTTTACAAACCCAACCACTAGAATTTTTTTTCAAGAATCTAGTAAAACTTCTCACAAGAGTAAACAAATGCTCACTAGGAGCTTCACCAAATAACTCTCTAAAAGAAGAGTGGATATTCCAAGTATAGCACCAAAAAATGGAAGAAGAAGATGAATAGCAAGTTCAAGTGTTCTTTCTTTTTCTCTTTCTTTTCTCGTCCCTTCTCTAGCTTCAAAGCTTGTGAAATGATCTTCTTATATTCTTTGAGAGATTTGAACGTTGGAGTGCCTCTGACACTGTTCTAGGTGGTGTACAACGTTCACTTTTGAGATATAGTCGTTGGTTTTTGTCCTCTAGTAAACTCTGGCTAAATGAGCATGATCCTTTGTTGATCCAACCTTATCGTTTGATCGCATCAGACTTTTCTTCACTTCAAATATTCTGAAAAGCGCTTTATGAGTCAACGTGCAACCTACTTTTTCAGATTGCTTTCTAGCTTTTCTGCACAGCACACAGCTCAAGAAAAAGTGCATGTCCTTTCACAAAACTCAAGACAATTTTTTGTCCTTTCATACAAAAAGTCTTCCATAATGATTTCATTGAAAAAGGTGAAAGATTTTCTTTATTCTAACAAGCAACATTTTTCTAAATTCAAATTATATTTTAATCAAAATAATTAAACATCATCAAAATACAATAAATAATAATATTTTAAAAACCTTGGGCAACATTCTCATATTTGTCTTCGCCTTTGTTGTTCCCTTGGTTCATCAGTTGACTCTTGATTGCTTGTATCCAAGGATCTCTGGCTGACTTTGTTTTGATTTCTTCCCAAATAGTGAATTGAGGTTCTGAGATGGCCCACAAGGTTGGTGAATTTGCTTCTCTTGACAAGGAGCCTGTTGTATTATTTTCCTTTCCTATTCTGTAAAGGATCTCATATTCATAGCCTAAAAGCTTTGTGACCCACTTTTGCTGCTCGGGTGTCATAACTCTTTGATCAAGAAAGTATTGTAAGCTGTGTTGATCCTAAGGATCCTGAATTTCTTATCCAACAGGTATGGCCTCCAGCAGCGAATCGCTTTAATGATTGCCAACATTTCTTTTGAATAAATGGGTCAAGCTTTCTTTTTAGGTCCTAATGCTCTGCTAAGAAAGGCTATGGGGCGTCCTTATTGGGAGAGCACTGCTCCAATGCCGGCGTCAGATACGTTTGCTTCGATAACGAAAACTTCTTGAAAATTTGAGTGGCTAGGACGGGCGCCATTGTCATAGCTATTTTGAGTTTTTCAAATTCTCTTTGGGCCGTTTCATCCCAAAGGAATTGCCTCTTCTTCAATAGCTGCTTCAGTGGCTTTGCTATAATCCCATAATGACGCACAAACTTGTGGTAGTAACCAGTCAACCTCAGGAAACCTCGAAGCTCTATTACATGTTTCATGGATGCAATCTTCCCTTCATCCACTTGAATCCCCTAACTGGATATCAAATGACCCAAATAGTCGACCTACTTTTGTCCAAAGCATACTTTGAGAGTTTAAGGAAAAACTGTTTCTCTTGAAGGATTTCGAAAGTCCTTCGAGAATTTAAGGACATGCTGCAAATGAAAGGACCAAGTGTGATATAAATTAAAATATCTTTTGAAAATACTAGTGTAAACTTGCATAGCCATGATCAAAAAATGGAGTTCATTGTTACCTAAAAGGTTGAGTGTGTGTTACAAAGTCCAAAGGGTAAAGAAGGTACTCATAGTGCCCACTGTGAGTCCTAAACGAGATCTTGTGTACATCATTTGGGTGAACTCGAATTTGATGGTAATTGACCCTCAGATTGAGCTTGGTGAAATACTTAGCCCCGTGTAGTTCGTCGATCATGTCATCCACTGTAGAAATGGGGAAACAATCTTTGATTGTGGATTTCTTTAATGCCCTATAATTGGTGCAAAACCTTTATGAGCTGTCATTTTTCTTCAATAGGAGGACTGGTGATGAAAACAGACTGTGAATGGGGTGAATGATTCCACTACTCAGCATCTTGATTACTTATCTCTCTATCTTTTTTTTTTGGGCATGGGCAATCGGTAAGGTTAGACATTAATGGCTAAGACTCCCTCTTTCAATGGAATCTTGTGGTCAACTTCCCTTGGAGGTGGTAAGGAGCAAGGTTCTTCAAAGGTTGATGTAAACTTGTGCAGTATGGCTTTCATCTCTTCAGGTATCGATGTCTCCATCTTTCCTTCTTGCTCAGTCTTCTTAACCACTAAAGCGAACAGAGTTCCTCCTTCTTCAATCTCTTTCTCATGCATTTGCATCATCATGCTCGATGGTTGTGGTTCTTGCTAGCCTTGAAGCATTTGTGGTTGCCTCTGCCACTCGACCTTCATAGTCAGCTCATTCTAGTCGCATAGAACTGACCCCAATTCCCTCAGCAAATGTAAACCCAAAATTGCGTCCAATCCTTAGAATGGGAGTGAAAACAAAGTAACTCAAAAGTGAAGTCCTTGAGCTGCAAGTGGTATGGCCTCATGCCTTTCTCAGCATGACAGTTGGCCCCCATCAGCTATCTTTACGTCGAAATTCTCAGTTGGGGTTACTGGTAGACGGAGTTGATGAGCTACTTTGTGGCTTACAAAGTTATGGCTCGAGCCACTATCTATTAGCACTCTCACTGGTTGTTTATTAATGCGAGCCTATATTTTCATTGTCCTGGGTCCTTTGCATACCGAGAAGGCATGGAGTGTGATATATGGTTATCATTCCTCCTTTTCAGGTTCTTCCTCATTCGTTATGGTTTCCGAGGTGATCTCGACCCCATCCTCTTCACTCTCATCTCTTTCTATTATGAACAACTGCAGAATCTTGCACTTGTGGCCTGGGGTGAACTTGTCATTGGGATTAAAGCATTGACCCCTTTCGCGCATTCTCTACATTTCCTCCCAGGAGATATGCTTGATAGGATTACTCGTGATCTGTTTCGATGCTGTTTGAAGACCAGCATTCACTGATGTGGGCATTGCATGCCCTGATGGTTGGTTTCGAGCTATCTCTGACTTCCCCTGTCATTTCTTTCTAGTGAGTTAGTTGTCTTTCATTCTTTGCTACTCTCATGGCTTCACGAAGTGTTTTGGGCTTGGCCATTCTCACCTCATATGCGATTTCATCGCATAGTTCTCCCACAAAAGTCCTAACTAGTGCTGTCTATGGCCACTCGGTTACCCTGTTGGCCACCGTTTCGAACACATGTTGATAGTCCCATAGTGTTCCGGTTTGTTTCACTCGAGATAGTGCCTCGTTGAACCCTTCATACTTAGTCGAACCAAAACGAATAATTAACTCTCATTCGAAGAGATCCCAGGTTATCTCCTGCCCTTCTTCCTTGTGCACCCGTTTAAGCCATTTCCACCTTTGATTTGCTTCTCCTTTCAAGTAAATGAAGCTAAACCACTCTATTCTTCGTTGGTCTCTTGAAACTCGAAATACTGTATGGCTCGACTGAGCCATTTCGTGGGGTCGTAGCCGAAGAATCGTGAGAAATCCATTTTAACGAACCGGGTTTGGTGGGAAATAGAGTACCCCTCTTCTCGATAGAACCCTTCACGCAAAGATGAACTCTGTTCATTCTGTTGTTGAGATGACTTCTCCCAGGATGATCGGAAACTAGACAAGGAGTTGAGGACCTCTTTAAGTTTGTCCTCTATGCCGCGCATCTATGCTCGAACTTCTTCCGAATCGTTGGCCACTTGATGCAACCCATCTCACACCTCTTGCATTTCGAACTCTAGTTGATCCAGTCTCTCCTTGTTGGATCCCACAAGCCAAGTTTCTCCAAAGCAAAGAATGGAGGCAACCACAACACAAAATACTTCATTACTCAAACTCAGGGAACTACTTCTTAACTAAACCCAAAGCCTACAACGAATACTTAAGTACTTTGGGGACAAAACAACAAAATAGACAACAGAGCAGATCTCATGCCACCTGTCTCATGCTGGCTTAGAGACTTGGTTCTACTACAATTGCAACATGTCCTAGCCTCATTAGTAGGCGTTGACTTCCTCCTTTGTCATTGGTTCCACGTGGCAGCGTCCCACTTGTTGACACAGTTGAGTACTTAGGATTAGGCTTTCTTAGATATTGTGGTCTATCAAAAATAGGAATCATTGCATTTTTAATGGGATTGTTTGGAGACATCAGACCTAGAGCAAATTGTGCAAAAGACAATACTGCATAAGCATGAATTTTGTACTACCCAGGAACCTCATCCACTACAAAAGGAAGCAAGATTTGAGGCAAAAATTAAAGGCATAATTTTTTTTTTGCCCATAGAGGCAAGTATCAAAATTTTTTTGAAAAAATTCGAAATAAGTATGGAAAGAAGGTAGGAAAAATATTGAGACAGAATATTACCACCTCAACACTTTCCGCCTCTAATTCTGCCTCTTATGAGATGGATTATATTAAAAATTAATTCCATTTTTTTCCTAATTTTAGGGGAAATTAGAGGCGAATTTTGGACTGCCTCAAATTATTTTAAATTTAAAAGCGATGTTAAAGGCGGATTGGGGTTGCCTCAAAAGTAAGGAGGAATTAGTGGCGGAAAAATTCAGCCTCAAAGGATTTTTTTTGTTTGTAATGGCCAAAACGTATTGTTTTGGCCTAAACGGTGTATTTTGGCCATTTCCTAGCCTCTAGCTAGCATCACCGAGCACCATTGTCGTGCGCTGAGGATGACTTCCCGAGCATCACTCTCAAAGACCATTTGCACTCGTTGTCGCTATAGTCAAATATACCTACCTTTGCTACCTTTGCTAAGAAATGGTTGGGCAAAATTCTTATAGAGGGTAGTTTTAGGAAATGGTGGCTCTTGGTGACCCTTGAATTTATTGTCTTGGATATGCTTGGGTTAGTTTGTATGATAAGACCTAGGGCGTTTATATATGCTGTTATTGTTGGTTATCGAGATAGATGAAGTAATGGTTGGGAAAAATGTGTATGTAATCCTTTCTTAATTTTATATCCAACCTGTGTTCGAATTTCGAGTGAGGTGGAATGAAGAAGTAAATGATGCAATCTTCTGAAAATCTCTTGGTGGACTAGTATATAAATGACCCTAGACCTCGTAAAACTCGTGGTATTATTATGATGAGAAATGCTTATACATTATGCAAATATTCGTTACTCCGCATGGTTGTAGGCTTCATCTTGCTCTATTAATCATGTCTTAATTTCGAGCTTAAGAATCCCATGGGAGGCATTTCTTTTCCTTTTGCTTCATTTTAATTAGTCGCACGTGATTTGTCTTGTTGAGGGATTTGAGGATTACATAATTCAATATACAAAAGATTATATTTAAGAATTGTAATCATTTTGAAATTGGTAGTCACAAAGATGTCATGTTGTATATTGATAGGAAGTTGATTGCTTCAATTAAATTCATGGATTGCCACCTGTGCTTGGTGTCTTATAAATCAAGAAAGTAGATTGATCTGACTTCAAGAGAGGTCAGTAGAGCATTTGAATATGAATATCATAAGGATGAATATTGCTACAAGCATAGAGTCTATGTTTAATATTTTCTATGTTTTTGGGTTTGTATATATTGTTTAATATAGATCACATGTGAACCCATTATCTTTGCTTTATCTTTTTGTTTTCCATGAATTTCCTTCTGCAAATTAATAGCCGAAATAGTTTGTGAAGAATACATATATAATCATAGTTCTACTTTGCCTCCATTATGCTTTAAATTGTAAGAATTTTCCCATCCTCTCTTGTTCTTCTTTCTATGAACCTGTCAATCAAAAACCTACAATAATTGAAATTCACTGTAATTATGAGTTCATGTGAAAACACAACTTGCTCTACTAAAATGAAGATCTTACAAGGACAACAAAGAGAAAGGGAGATGCAGCCTTCAGATTTTGAAAATGGAATTTCTAAGAGAAACATGTTAGTGAAAGATTTAAGTAAGAGATTAATTAATTAAAGCAAACCAAAAATGGTTGAAAAGTTTTATCTGAGTTGTACTATTGTTTCAAAGAACAATTTTAATTAGCATTGAAAATCAGAGTAACTTTTGTTATTGTTCATTATTTCAATTTTAATTAGCACATGCTTTACTTGAGTTAGATAGAATGAGAGAAACCAAGTTTCCTTTATATATATA
>JASKGM010006440.1:0-11062 GCA_034509205.1 Ceratonia siliqua
ATATAGATATATTTTTAATGAAGGCAGCAAAATATACCAGAAAAACGGATCAAAGGACTGAAACAGAAATTCTGAAACAGGACCAACAGTACCAGTTTAAAGTTGCAATGAAGGCAAAAGAGGTTTGGCAGAGAGTGCTAAGTATGGGTAGGCCGGAAATAGGTAGTCGACGGCGTCTGGACTGAACGGCGGCTCAACAGAGCTCTCACGCGCCGGCGCGTGGGCAACCAGAAGATAGGAATGAAGGTTGCAATCAGGTGAATCGAAAGTAAAGCCGTGATTTTTGAATCTGGATTTTGTCTCTAAATAGGAGGTTTATTATCTTCCACAAAGGGGAACTAACAAGCTAAGAACTGAAGGGAAAAAAAAAACAGAGGGAAGAACTAGCAAGCAAGAAAGAAGCTGAAAACCAGGAAAAATCGAAGAACAGAGGAAGAGGAAAACAGAGACACTTCAAAGCAAGTCGGGGAGAAAGGAACAAAATTCTACGATGCAGGAAGTGGTGAGGGCGCGTGAGGGCGCGTGTGACGGCTGGTGGCGACGGCGTTTGAACCGAGAGCTCGTCGGCGGCTTCTGACGGTACCGGAGGTATGATTCTGGTGGCTACCCTCCCAAAACTTAAGGTTCCAGAAAATAAGGAAGTTGGCAATGAAGGCCAACGTTTAAAAATTGGAATTGCCCAGTGATGGCTCTGATACCATGTGGAAAAAGAAAAACAGAGAAGGAATTGAAATGGCTCTGTATTTCATTGATACATTACAAGGGAATCACACCCTTAATATATACACAAGGTGCCTTATGTAAAAAAGGAAAGAAATCAGAAATCAACTCCTAATTACAGAATTAATTGTGCCTAATTACAAAATTAATTATCCCTTAATCAAGGAATTCCAATCACCATTATTACATCCTTAATCAAGGGATCACAATATTTCAACAACATTCATATGAAACAAAAGAGCACGGGCAACTTCCATTAAATGTCAATTCTTTCGTTCGACTACCCCATTTTGTTGAGAGGTAACACTACAGGAGGACTGATGTAAAATACCATTCTAAGAGAGAAATGAAGTAAAGGTAGAGGAAAATTATTCTTTAGCATTATCACTATGCAATATCTTGATCAGAGCATGAAATTGTGTTCGTATTTCAGAATGGAAGGCAGAAAATATTGAAAAACACTTCATAATGATTATTTATTAAATAAAGCCAAGTGGCAGAGAGAAATCATTAACAAAAGTTACAAAGCATCTAAAACCAGTTTGGGACATAACTGAACAAGGACACCAAATATCTAAATGAACAACATCAAAGGGAGCTAAAGCCCATTTATTGACACGCATAGGAAAAGAAGCACGACACTGTTTAGCAAACTGACAGGACTCACATTCTAACTAAGACACGCACTCAACACTAGGACATAATTTCATCAAGACTGGAAGCGAGGGATAACCAAAGTAGCAATGAAGGTCCAAGGATGATGTGGTGCTGGAACAGGCAATGGAGGAAGGTATGGAAGATGGCGAGCACTCTAGAATGTATAGACTGTTTGATTCTCAGCTTCTACCAACAATCCGCCTCATCCTCAGATTTTGAAATACACAATGGTCAAGGAAACATTCAATATTGCACCGAATGCTTGGGTGAGCTTATTGAAAAAAATGAAATTGAAAGGAAATTTAGAAAGGTAAAACACAGTAGATAAAGGGATGGTGGATGAGGGATTAGTTATACCCCTCCCAAGTACTAGGGGGCGGATGAACCATTTGCCAAAGTTACATTAGGCAAGTGGAAAGAAAAAACGAACTTAGAATACCTGTGCCTCCAAACATATGATCTTTGACACCTGAGTCAATGACCCAATCGTTGAGAGTAGAGGATAGACAAGCAGTAGAGGTACTTGTCAAAGCCACAATCGCGGAAGATAGTGTAGAGGATGAGTTTCCTGGAACTGAGTGAACTGGGCATACTCCTCAACAGTCAAGGTAAAGGTCTTAGAGGTTCTCCCCTTGGCTAAGGATCTGAAACAACTGTACTAGCCACCAACTACTTCTTAGCAAAAAGCTTGGAACAACTACGCTCGAAGTGACCGTGTTCCTTATAGTAGTTACGCGTAACAGTGCCCTATACACCAAAGTCTCCTCCACTAGTCCAGCCAACCCGAGAACCACTGGGGTTTCTAGTCCCCAAGAAGTAGATGTCACACTCGAGCTAGTTGCAGTCTTAGAGGATTCTCTTTGTCCAGAGAAGACGAAAATACACATCTTGGAGTTTCAGTTTGTCAGACCCAGCCAGGATTTGGGACCGAGTTGCACTATAATCACCACAGAGACTAGTAAGAAAGCCGATAGCTGCCATTTGCTCACGCTGTTCCTGCATTTCTCCAACATCACTAGTAAGCGGGAGCAAAGTATTGAGTTCCTCGTACACTCTTATACTGGGTGAAGTGTTCTGTTAGGGAGATATCTTTCTGATCAGCTTGGTAAGAGTCCTGAAGAACATCAAATATATGGGCCAGAGCCTATTTGCCAGAGTACAATGGTTCCAAATAATCCCAGAGATCTTTAACAATGTCACAATGAGTAGTAATGTCCTCAATCCAGGCTCCCAAAGTCTGTCTGACCAGGCCATAAAGGCACTCATCCTCCAGGATCCCTTTCTTTTTGGAGCCTCATCGGTGGGAACAGGACCGGTCAATTGCTCCTCCATCTCCACATCGTACATGAACATTTTAACAGCTTTCCGCCATTTGGCATAGTTACGAGGACCCTTTAATTTCTGGTTGGTAATCTTAGTAGGTGCCGGAATTAGCTCAGACATCAATCGCCGAGTCTCACTAGACCCAGAAGCAATAGAACCAATATCTGACTCAAACGCAACCTTACTATTTGCGGAATTATCTTCATCCATGATTACAAAAGAGGAGAATACAAAAGGCACTAAAAAATTGGCTCTACCCAAAAATAAGGAGTAATCACAATTAAGATCCCAAATAGCAAAAGAGATGAGCCAAAATAAAGTACTAAAACAGCCAAAAATACCACAAAAAAAAAAAAAGAAAAATCGGAACAGCCACACCTGAAATGGCTATGGGTACACCGGAGATGTTTTCTAGCACTGGTCACCGGTGAGAAGGAACAATGGCAAGGTAGAGATGGCCAGCGACTTCATCTGTGATGCCGACAACCACCAACAGGCGTTAGAACGCCACCAATCACGCGCTACCCGGACTGTATGCATGATCCAGACATCACGGACGTCAACCCAGCGCTGTCAAACCTTGCCGCCAATCGCTATCATGCCGGTATCGTTGGTCGACCACCAGCAACCTCCCTGCATAGCCACCATACCACCAAACGCCGACCACAATAGCCTCAACTTGCTGGACTCAGGACACAACGTCTACTAGAGCATCAAAGTGGTTCTTGGAACAACAACACCGAGGGGGACGCCGGAAAAGGTAAGCTAGAGCTTAGACGACACCGGTCAGAGAATGGGTGACTAGCCGACGTACTGAGAAGGGGGTTCTTAGTCGTAGAAGGAAAAAAAGGATGGGTGAAAAAGAAAATTAGAGCTTTTATACCATGTAGCAAATTAAGAGAGAAAAATAAGAGAGAATGGGATTACTGACTTGTCTAGTCAGGTTCCCTATGTGCCTATTTATAATAAAATAAGGTTACAATGTATTAAAGTCCCAAGGCCACTAGGACAACAGATGATATACTTAATCCCATTGGGAAACACATAATAACACTTAACAATTGTAAGAAAACTCCTTTTTTTGGGATAAAATTGAAACATTGTTCTTTTCACTACTGTACCAGCCTTTTTAGCAAAATTTGCATCTTGTGAGAAAATAATAATTCTTACATCTTACATTATTTCTTATAACTCATGTAACGCCAATTTCTTATAACTCATGTAACGTCAACTTCAGAACCATATCCAAATATTATGTTTACTATTGATTGGTTGCACTACGTTCAAATGCCAAGGAAACATCAAGCAAATTCATGCCAAAGATGAGATATTCCATAGGAAAGTAAATTGTTCACAAAAAAGAATACCTATTGCAAAAGAAGTTTCCAAAACGACAAGAAAGGATGCAGTCTAAGAAGTCCACCAGGAAAGCCTGAATCATAAAATAATACGTCACCAGTAGGAAAGAGACCACAAACAGCCATACAACAAGAGACAAATTTCGCAGCCATAGCCCTGCCATAAGTCACACAAGGGAAAGGGATACATACCGAGGAGAACTCAAAAGCAAAAGGATATGTCCGCAACAACTGTGAAACACAATCCACCCACTGAAGAAGAGAAACATCTAATAAGCTCAAGCATGGAGAGAAGAATTAGAAATACTAGGATAGGCAATCAGACTTGAGTTAGATAAGTATGGCAACCCACAACATATTAAAAGGAAAACTTCTGTTGACAGTGTCATCACTTGGTAAAGTAAGTTGCAAAAGAAACCATTTTACTGATTCAGATATTTCAATTTTATAGAACATTGATACCATTAAGACTAACTCCTCAAGTGGATAGCAATATACAAGGCTAAACTAAATTTTGTCCCCTAAGTTTAGGGTGAATTTCAATTTCATCCAAAATGTTTTATTTGTACCAATTAAGTCCTATATTTTTAAAAAATGTTGCGATGTTTTCATAACTCGTAATTCCATGACACGCAATGCCGGAAATTAGTGATCCACCTTCCATGTGGTCAACCAATGCTAAACACTATGCTAAGTTTGATCAAATGAATTTAAGAAAACACAAAAATAACCAAATCACACCGTTTTGAAATTCAGACAACAACTCATTGGAATTCGCGTTTGGTTATTTGATTTGTGTGTTTTTTTTAATTCATTTTGTCCACTTTAGTATAGGGTTTAGCATTGGTTGAATAACTTGAATACGTGAAAGCCAAATCATCAATTTCAGTCACTATGTCACGATGTTAGGAGTTAAGAAACCATTGCAACATTTTAAAAAAATGTAGAACTTAATTGACACAAATAAAAGATTTGAGACAAAGTTGAAATTCACCCTAAACATAAGGGATGGAAAATGTACTTTAGCCTAATATTCAATTGAAATTAATCATCAAAGTTTCAACTTCATATTTCTTGTTAGGGAAAACATAACAGCAGATAACAGGACAACATGCACAGAAGAAATTACCAAGAAGCCAAAAGCACAAGATATCATGCACCAACCGAGAGAAAGGAAAAAGGAAGCAAAAAAAAGTTACTGTTAAACTGACTTTATAGAGAATATAATTTGTCCTAATCTTAAGTTGTTTCATTGGAACTTCTATATTTTAATTTGACATCGTTAGAATAGGTGATAATTGAAACCAAATGTGAATGAGTTGTATCCTAGATATATTTCAGCTGTTAATATGAGTTTTATATAGTTATTACATTTATTGTAAACTCCCTATAAATACTATAGTTGTGTAAGTCGGTAGAACCACTAACACACATTCTGAAACATAAGGTTTTCTCTCTTTTTCCTAGTTTAACAGACATATACATGAGAGTGGTTAAGTTTATTCATTGTCTACTAGTCAATTTCCTTACAATAATTTGCATACATCTTTAACAAGATAGCGACATAGTTCCTTTTCTCAATCTATACTTGTTGCCATTTACTTTATCAGCTCTTAGCTCCCATGTACCCAGAACTTCCATAAAACTTTTTTTCTTACCCTCCACCACCACTTCCGTTTCTCACAGCAACATGTGGTTATCTATATTGATCATCCAATTTTCTCTGAATGTGATCATGTTGTTGCATTAAATTTATGTAAAATCACCGTACAAGACCCACGTAATTGGGGAACCAGTACCAACACCATCTACTCTACTCTCCCCTCCCACTCCCCCCTCTCCCATCTAATGGTTTGAAAGTCATTCTCTGAGCAAGAGAAAAATAATAATAATAATGAAAGTGTTAATTGATTGAAGGTTAGATTATAGAGAAATAAACACTAGAGAGAAGAAATACCCCTGATGTGGAACAAGTTGCTTTGAAATTCCTTGATCAATTTGATAACCAGAAAAAGCCAAGAAATGAGTGTTATGCAGTAATTCCTTGATCAATTTAGGGGTATTTCTGTAATTTTCTCTAGGGATATTTTGTTACTCCTCGTATGTAATATTCTGAAGAGCATAATGAAAAATCAGTTTTCAGCTTTCTCACTTGAGATAAGAGTATTCGACTGTGGAACTGTTCATTGAACAGTAAATTTCTTGAAATTCTTTCTGATTTTAGCAAAATCTTGTGTTTGCAAGTCTACAAACCAGTTGGGTTTGTTGTTATCTACTTTTGCACTACTCTAGGTGGTATTAGAGCAAGGGAATTTGCCCAAGTTCATGGCCAGTGGAGGAGAGCAAGGACGTTCAGGAACCAATATGGGAGAAGTAGCATTGTGGGCAGCTATAGAAGGGAAGAGACGTGCGATGGAGGAGAATATGGTTGAGCAACGCCAGCAATGGGCCAAAATCAGGGAGTTGATGGCTGGGTGACCGAAAATCGAAGGCAAGGTATTAGGGAGGACCGAAACTACAATACAGCTACCATGGATCAATTTAAAGACATTGGGCAAGCTAGGAGAGGAGGAAATAATGGTACCCAGTCACGAGACATGCCATTTTCAGTTTGGGAAATGTCAGTTTCTAAACCTGGGAATTTATTTCAATATGGGAAGAATAATAGACAGAGTAATAACGGCTAGCAGCATTAGAGGGGACCTAAAGAATAAAGCCTGACTTGCCTTCTTTTAGTGGCAATCTTCATATTGAAGAATTTTTAGACTGGATATCTGAAGTGGAGAGGTTCTTTTAAGTTACGGAGGTACAAGAGGAGAAGATGGTAAAATGGGTAGCTTATAAATTCAAGAGTGGAGCTGCAATTTGGTGGGACCAGTTGCAGCTGGATAGAAGACGACATGGGAAAGCACCTATAAGGTGTTGGAGAAAGATGAAACCGAAATTGACGAGAAGATTTTTACCCCCTGATTACCAGCAACATTTATTCCAGAAGTATCAAGGATGTGGCCAAGGCAACAAGTCTGTAATGGACTACACAGCAAAGTTTAATAGGCTGTCTTTGTGGAATAATTTGAGTGAAACTGATTCGTAGAAGGTTGCAATATATTTGGAGGGGTTGAAAGATGAGATAAGAGAGAAAATAAGTCTTAAAACTTTGTGAAATGCAAATGAAGCTTGTAATATGGCTTTGATGGCCAAGTGGATGGAAAAATGAGTACGCAAACTTACTCCAAGAAAAACTAAGGCGAGAGTAGTTATGGTTCTGGGAAGGGTAAGGTACCTCAGTTTAGTGCTCTTGATCCCTCTTCCAAGAATATGGATACCCTTAAGGGAGTTACTAGTTGTGGTGATGCTAAAGGGAAGTGTTGAAGGGAAAGAGAAATAACGAAAAACCATGTCTTATTAGACAAGTGATCATGTATATATAATAGGAAAAGAAAATACAGTCCAATAGAAATACTGAAATTAAAAGACTAAAGACTAAAATACACTTAGACTAAAATAGCTTACATACTCTTAACACTCCCCCTCAAGCTGGAGCATATATATCAATCATGCCCAGCTTGTTATATATGTATTTGACCCGATTCCCAAAAGAGCCTCTGTGAAGATATCAGCTAATTGTTCACTAGTCCTGACATGACTAGTATATATTAGTCCTTGCTGAATATTCTCTCAAATAACGTAGCAGTCAGCTTCAATATGCTTCGTTCTCTCAAGAAATATAGGGTTGGACACAATATGAAGCGTTGCTTGATTGTCACACCAGAGCTTCATAGGTGCAGAAGTGTGGAAACCAACCTCACCTAACAATTGAGATACCCACGAGCTCGCAGGCTACTTGAGCCATGGCTCGATACCCAGATTCTGCACTCGACCTTGCTACCACATTCTACTTCTTGCTCTTCCAAGAGATAAGATTTCCTCCAACAATAACACAATACCCAAATGTGAACCGTCTATCTATAGGGGAACCTGCCCAATCAGCACCTGAAAAACCTTCAACCTGACAATGTCCATGATCACCATAAAGAATCCCACGGCCTGGCGTACCTTAGTATGTTCTGAACTGCATCCCAGTGATCAGTACGAGAGGACATAAACTGGCTCATTACACTTACTGCAAATGAGATATCTGGACAAGTCACCGTAAGGTAATTAAGCTTTCCTACCATTCTTCTATACCTCTCAGGGTCAGATAGTAACTCTCCACCATCAACTGTAAGTTTCAAGTTGGGAACCATGGGGGTTTCACATGGTTTGGGTCCAAGTAGACCTGTCTCACTCAAAAAATCTAGGACATATTTCCGTTGACATAGAAAAATTCCCTTTCTACTCCAGTAACCTCAATTCCCAAAAAAATATTTTAAGTGCCCCAAGTCTTTGGTTTGAAATTTGGACTGAAGAAAGTTCTTTAGGGGGCAGAGATGCCACAACTGTCAATTTCTGTTACCACAATATCATCAACATATACAACCATTAAGATGCAACCTAGATTGTCGATAGAAAACAGAGTGATCATAACTACTCCTTCCTAATCGAACTCAAGGACCACGTCATTTAACCTCCCAAACCATGCTAGGGGAGATTGCTTCAGTCCATACAATGACTTCCGGAGTCGACATACTTTCCCACTCTCCCCCTAACAAACCCAGGTGGTTGCTCCATATAGACTTCTTCCTGTAAATCACTATGTAGGAAGGCATTCTTAACATCCAACTGATAAAGAGGCCAATGAGAGGAGGTTTCCAGAGAGATAAAGAGACAAACAGATGTCATCTTCGCAACAGGAGAGAATGTCTCCAAATAATCAACCCCATATGTTTGGGCATATCCTTTGACTACCAACCGAGCTTTAAGATGAGCAATGGAATCATCGGGATTAACTTTGACTGTGTGAACCCACTTACACCCAACTACCTGTTTCCCAGGAGGGAGAGAAACAAGTTCCCATGTGGGAGTGGCGAAGCTGAGGGTTGCTTCAGGGCACGAGGTCTGCGAGAATAAACATGGGACATAGGAGGGCAGGGGTTGTAGGTGGAGCATCGAATGGTGAGTGGGCACGATAGATCAAGAAATCATCTTCAAAGACATATGACACAGGAGTCTCTGACCGGAAAGGGGTAGTCTCCAAAAAGGTGACATCAGCAGACACAATATACTTTCTTAACTTAGGAGAAAAACACCGATACCCCTTTTGAGATCGAGGGTATCCAAGGAAAAGACACTTCAAAGATCGGGGATCAAGTTTTGAAATCTAAGGACGCACATCATGGACAAAACAAGTGTAACCAAAAATACTAGGAGACAAGGGAAACAGGGGCTGAGAGCGATACAAAATAGAGTAATGAATTTGACCATTCAATACAGAGAAAGGCATATGATTAATAAGGAAACATGCAGTAAAGACTACATTAGCCCAAAACGATTTAGGGACTTTCATGCGAAATAAAAGGGCCCGTGCAACTTCCATCAAATGTTTATTTTTTCGTTCAGTAACCCCATTCTGTTAGGGGGTGTACACACATGAAGACTAGTGTATAATACCACGTTGTGCCATAAAAGAAGTAAAAGAAGAGGAGAAAAACTCAGTGGCATTATAACTCCGTAAAACTTTGATAGTAGTATTAAACTGATTTTGAACTTTAGAACAAAAATTAGAGAAAACAGAGAACACTTCTGAACGATTTTTTATTAAATATAACAAAGTTATACGAGAATAATCATCAGCAAAAGTAACGAAATATCGAAAACCAGTTTCAGACAAGACTGGACAAGGACGCCAAACATCATAATGAACAACATCAAAAAGGGACGCAGCCTGTTTATTGACTCTTAAAGGATAAGACAGACGACAGTGTTTAGCAAACTGACAGGACTCACAGTCTAACCTAGACACAGAACTGACACTAGGACATAACCGCTTCAAACTTTGTAGAGAGGGATGACCTAAACGACAATGGAGATCCAAATGGGACAAAGTGCTGGGACAAGCAACTGAGCTGGGAACCAAAGGAGGCGTGCACTCCAAGACATTCAAACCGTTTGACTCGCAAACTTTACCAATAATCCACCTCGTCCCAAGATCCTGAAAAACACAATAGTCAGGAAAAAATGCAATATTGTAGTATAAGGCTTTGGTGATTTTGCTAATAGACATTAAATTTAATGGAAATTTGGATAAGTATAACACAGTGGATAAAGGCATGGAAGGTGTGGGGTAAGCAGTGCCACTACCAACAACAGGTGCGGTGGAGCCATCGGCTAAGGTGACACGAGGTAGATGAGATGCAGGGGAAAAGCAAGAAAGAATACCTGTGTTTCCTGTCATATGATCTGTGGCACCTGAGTCAATGACCTAGCTGCTCGATGTAGAAGAAAGGCAAGCAATGGAAATACCTGTCTGCGCAATATGAGCTGTATGAGGTGGAGCAGACTGAGTGGCCTGAAATTCTGTATAGCGGGCGAACTCATCTCCAGTCATAGGGACCATCTTAGTGTCACTCTCTAGGACACTATCTTGAGCAACAGTGTTGGCAAATCATTTCTGCTTGGCAAGAAACTTTGGGCAATTGCGCTTAAAATGCCCATTCCTTACAGTAATGACACACTATCCTGGTGTCACCAATATCACATCCACCACTTCGTCCACCTCTAGAACCACCACGACCACCTCTGCCACTAGTACCCACAAAAACAGAGGAATCACTGGGTCTAGCCTGACTTTTAGAGGACTCCCTAAAAGTCCTAAGAAGGCAAAAGTACACATCGTGTAATTTTAACTTATCAAATCCAGTCAAAATTTGTGAGTGGGCAGTACTGTAATCATCTCGGAGACTAGTAATAAAGCACATGACGGCCAACTGCTCTCTTTGCTCCCTCATTACCCCCACATCACTAGTAATGGGCATCAAGGTATTAAGCTCTTTATACACTTTCTTGAATTGAGCAAAGTGATCAGTCAAAGAGACCTCCTTCTGTTCGGCCCGATGGAACTCCTG
>JASKGM010006442.1:0-11059 GCA_034509205.1 Ceratonia siliqua
GTTCTGCTTTACAGGCTTTTGGTTCTAAGCAATCTAGGATGCATATTTTTTGTATCCTATCGTCACCTACAGATTACTATCTTTCTAATGTCTAGACAACTATGGTTGAATATCTGCTACCCATTTGCTTCTTTCAAAGTAGCCCAGGTTTTATTTTTTGCATTCTAATTTCATTGATTCCTGTCTAGCTAAATCCAAGATAACTGTGATTAAAACGCTAACATATATTTCACTTTCCATGCTTTTGACTAGTCTTTGTCTAATAACCTAAGCTTAATTTCTCCTTTTTGCTTCCTGTTAATTGTATGTGTTCATATTTAATTGTTGTAATATCCATTTGTATGCATATATTTTATGTATAAATCATATAGGTGAGGCTGTGTATGTGGATGACATTCCTTCACCAACAAATTGCCTGCATGGAGCGTATATTTATAGTGCAAAACCTTTGGCGCGGCTAAACAGTACAAAGCTCAAGCCTGAATTACAACTAGATGGAGTGAGGGCAATTATTTCAAGTAAAGACATTCCTGAAGGTGGGGAAAATGTAGGGTGCAGCTCTAAATTTGGTGTTGAACCTTTATTTGCAGACGAGATTGCCAGATGTATTGGAGAACGTCTTGCCTTTGTGGTGAGTGCTTGACTCCCTCATATTGGTCCAGCAACATGTGGGCTCCTGGTTCTTTTTTTGTTAATACATGAATTTCTTCCCTTTTAGTCACTAGATGAATGTCTTTAGGTTGCAGATACTCAGAAACTTGCAGATAAGGCGTCAAACTCTGCAGTTGTTGATTATGATATGGAAAATCTTGAACCACCTATTCTATCTGTGGAAGAGGCTGTTAAAAGATCTAGCCTTTTTGAATCTCCTATGGCGTATCCACAACAGGTTGGCGATATATCAAAGGGAATGGCTGAAGCAGATCACGAGATTATTTCTGCCAAGGTACACGGAATATATTTAAATTTTCCCTTTGTATATCCATTCCTTCTCCTATCACACCTTTGCTGTTCTCTGTTTCTGGTCTGATGCTTAAGTTTGCTTCTGAACAATGGATTTTGAAACAATTATATGTATCAAGCATATTTGTTTTCATCTATCTATTCATTCTTCTTCTTTTATTCATGTCATCTATCAAGTATTAAATTCAAAATTTATATTTGATGTCCATATTTTGGAGGTTTTTACATCTTTATCTATATTTGTATGATTAATGTGAAATCCAGATCAAACTTGGATCTCAATACTATTTCTATATGGAGACGCAAACTGCACTTGCCATACCAGATGAAGACAACTGCATGGTGGTTTACACTTCAACTCAAAGCGCTGAGTGTACACAATCTACTATAGCAAGATGCCTAAATATTCCTCAACATAATGTTCGTGTAGTCACAAGAAGGGTTGGGGGAGGTTTCGGTGGAAAGTTCACAAAATCCATTCCTGTAAGTTTCCAGTTGTGTATTTTTTTTTAATATTCTTATGGCATTATTGTATCTTTATCAAAGCTATGCTTAAACTCACCATACTTTTTGAAGCGGTATAAATAACTCACTTTGGAGAGGCAGGGAATGAATTTAAGGATTGGGAGGAATAGCATGGATAATACTAATAATATGATCGAAGAGAATAATAATGCAACTCTTGGAAATTAAATATATACTATTTTCCATTTGAATTTACATTTTTTTGTTGAAAAATTGAATTTAATTTCTTTTTCATAAATCAGATTAATCTATTTTTTTTTTTCATTTCATAAACCAGATTGACTATGGAGAAAATCTGATTTTTATAATATGCTTTATATGAACAAACATAGAATTTTTGAAAGCTATGAGCAAGTATGCATGATGTAGATTTAGATGCAAGATAATATCATCATTTTGCCCTTGAGATGTTATAATGTCTGCTTAGTTTTGTGGGGCAGTTGCTGAAACTAATCAGAAAATTTTATATCACTAATCAGAAAATTTTATATCAGTGAACAATTCCAGTCAACTAAGAATAGGAGCTTATGTCAGATATGGTGCCATCCTCATGAGAGAAAATTTTGTATAAGTACTTACGCTCAGATCTTTCAGGTTGCTACAGCATGTGCACTTGCAGCACAAAAATTGTGCCGGCCAGTCAGGATGTATATGAATCGTAAGACGGATATGATAATGGCTGGAGGAAGGCATCCTATGAAGATAGCTTACAATGTGGGATTTAAGAGTAATGGGAAGATTACCGCATTAGAACTTAAGATATTGATCGATGCAGGGATATATGTTGATATAAGTTCATTCATGCCAGATGCCATTGTTAATGCACTTAAAAAGTATGATTGGGGTGCTCTATCTTATGATATAAAGGTATGCAAAACAAATCTTCCTAGTAGATCTGCAGTGCGGGCCCCTGGGGATGTTCAGGGATCATTCATTGCTGAAGCTGTAATAGAGCATGTTGCATCTACACTTTCAATGGATGTAGATTCTGTCAGAAGCATTAATCTCCACACATACAAAAGTCTTTGCTATTTCTATGAGGGTTCTTCAGGTGAACTTTCTGGGTATACCCTGCCTTCAATATGGAATAAGTTAGCTATTTCTGCAACTTATGTCCAGAGGAGTGAAATTGTGAAAGAGTTTAACAGGATTAACATTTGGAAAAAAAGGGGCATATCTCGAGTACCTGCTTTGTATCAACTGTCTGTGAATCCTTCACCAGGAAAAGTAAGTATTTTAAGTGATGGGTCTGTTGTCGTTGAAGTTGGAGGTATTGAAGTGGGTCAGGGTCTCTGGACCAAGGTAAAACAGATGGCTGCATTTGCTCTCAGTTCTATCCAGTGTGATGGGACTGGAGAGCTCTTGGATAAAATACGAGTTGTACAATCTGATTCCTTGAGCATGATTCAAGGGGGAATCACTGGTGGGAGCACTACATCAGAGTCAAGCTGTGAAGCAGTTAGGCTTAGCTGTAATATCTTGGTTGAGAGGTTAATGCCCCTCAAGGAAAGGCTGCAGCAGGAATTGTGTTCTATCAATTGGGAGACACTTATTCTTCAGGTAGATATTGGTACCGTACAATCAAAGAGCTCCATTTGGAATTTTTTTTACTTCTCTTCTTGAGAAATAAGTCATCCTTTGCCTTGCTATAGTGAAGATGTGAATGTTTTTTTGACTTGCATGTGGTAACTGTTATTATACCTTATCTTGCCAAGTCTATCTAGAAACCAATGTGGTTTAAGGAAAATAAATAAGTACTTCTTGTGCTTATGTGTATGTGTTCCACTTTTGTAGGACCTTAGATGTATTTTGCATAATTTCTTCATGAACAAATAGCTTAATGTTAAATTATGATAGCGGTAGTACATCTATCTAGTTGGAGGTGCTAGAGGAAAGGTATTTGTGTCTTCATTATCTAAATAAGTGGATTTTTTATAGTTTAAAATAGAATAAATTTTCATTGGCATCATAATGCTATTTTCAGTGAAATAAAATAAGAATTTCTTGATTCAAATTGTGATAATTTGAATGGTAGAACAACACTCATTTGAGATTCTTCCCTCTTATTTTTAAGGAAATGTTCTTGGCAGTTGATTGTATTGTTCTTGTATGCTTTATGTAATAGTTTAAAGAAGTATCTTATTGCATCTGCTTCGCAAAGGAAGTTTTTTTAAATTTCCTCTCTAGAATGCACAAGCTGTTTAGCTGAAAGGTATGGCAAAGTGTGTTCTAAAATTTAAGCTCTTCCTATTTGTCTTGTAGTGTGAGAGATGGCTCTTTGCATGTTAAAAATTTACAATATTAGTGATCCCTTCTAGTTAGGACCATATTCAGGGAATGAGCTGTGCTTGTGGAGTTTTGGAGGGCTGGGAATTTCTTACTTTCCTCTTCCACCAGGAAAGATATCTAATTACCATGTTATCAACAATGTATCCATGTAGGCACACTTGCAAGCTGTGAACTTATCAGCATCTTCGCTATATGTCCCTGGCACTATTCCCAAAAGTTACCTAAATTATGGTGCTGCAGTGAGTGAGGTTAGTTTATTTCTTAATTGAATTGAAGCTGATGGAAAATTTAATTTCCCAAGTATTTGGAAACCTGCTTGTAAGATATTTGGGTACGTGGCAGACGAAAAATTCATGATCTCCATGTTGGTTGAGTCATGACATATCAATTTTCATATATCTCATGCCCAAAGATCTTATAAATAGATTGTTGCCTTGGACTTGGAAAATTAAGATCACAACCTACTAAACATCACCAATGTAAACTGCTCATTTCATATTGTTACACAACCCTTATTATAGAACCAAATTATTGATAATGCTAAGCTAAACATTGAAGAATATTTTGCAGGTGGAAATAGATCTTCTGACTGGAGAAACCACGGTTCTGCAAACAGATATTATCTATGACTGTGGAAAGAGTCTCAACCCTGCTGTGGATTTAGGACAAGTGGGCTGACTAATATTTCTTTTTACTACTAAAATTCAACTCAAGTTCAATTCGAGCGTTCAATTTTCCTGCTATTATTTGAATTATTAGCTTAATCCTTTATATTCTTATATTTAGTTGCCTGAAATTCTTAGTTTCTCATGTAGAATAAACAAGGGATGGACTGGTTAGTTGAACTAAAGTTGTCACATGTAATAAACTCCTTCTGAAATATGATAATTGCTTCTTGCAGGTTGAAGGAGCATTTGTCCAGGGGCTAGGTTTTTTCATGCTTGAAGAATACGAAACAAATCATGAAGGATTAGTTTTGGCAGACGGCACATGGAACTACAAAATCCCTACAATGGACACTATACCTAAACATTTCAATGTTGAAATTCTCAACAGTGGACATCACAAGGACCGTGTTCTCTCTTCAAAGGGTATGGACTATTACTTCTCAGAATTCTTAGTTCTAAATCTTGCCAATTTTTTTTCTCAACATAAATGCATGTTACTTTTACTTAAAACAGGGAAAGTTCTGCATCCTTTTACACTAATTCTTTTTATTTGTGTGGTTTGATTGAATCGATGCTGCCATCAAATACATTCTTAGAACTTCCACCTGTAAAAGGGATGATGACTTGTGTAAATTAAATTACATCAGGGCTAATAAAAGTGTGATAAAATGAATCTGTTTGAGAACTTGCACCTTTTGATTTGTTTCTTTACAGTGAATTTTTATTAATGTCTGTATAAGTTTCTGATAGAAACCTCACAAGTTTAGACAATCCAGTATCACAACGTAGCACTGAAGGAATAGTTACTGATATTTAATATGAATAGCAACCCAGAATACACACTTAATAAGTCTGAAACAGTACGAAAATAAGGTAGTTCACACACAGTAATTAAGATTACAGCACACAATCCAGTAGTTCTCAGGACTACAACTAAGAAGAGTAAAATAGAATGAAGTTAACAGATAATTTCCAGCATTCGAGGGGCTGGTCACTCCCTCTTTCCAAATGCCAAATTCTTCCCCCCAGTCCCTGCTTCCCTCTCTCCCTTTTGTCTCTCTCAGTAACCAGTAACCTTTTGCAACTTCCTTGACCAACTCTCTCTACTCTAACTGCTGCCCATTATCTTCTGACAACTGTCCACTTTTCCTTGCTAATTGCTGAGTCCCTTTCCCCTTCTTTCTCATATACACTTTAGTGATTGGGGGTCTATCAGTTTCTTGTATGAATGAAAACTTATCCTGGTGTTGGAGCTAATGCATGAACTTCTGCTTCAGAATTTCATTTGTTGGGCATACATGGTAAGTGTACTAGGTAAAAACAAAAGATAAAAGAAGGCAAAGTCTTTCTGTTGCAGCTCAGAAACCAGTCAACTGTTAGTAGAATAATCATACATAAGAGTAATCAAACACCATAATTCCAAAGACCAGTGAACATGAAATATAAAATGTTTGGGGACAAAACATTTGATGCTGCAAACTGTTAAAAGGTTGGTAAAGTGGCTTGGACGGGAGATGTTACCTGGTTAAAGTATCTTTTAAATACGCTTGATTGTGGACCGGGTTTCAGGATTTATTTTACCCGGTCAACTTTGCTTTTAAGTAATCTGCTTGCTATTAAACTAAAGAATCAGAAGGGATTGGAAACAAATGAATGTAAGAGGAATCAATTCAACTCCATCCTAAGCTAGACAAAAAAAAAAAAAAACTGATAATGGCTGTAGACATGTTGCATCATACATTTAATTAAATATTGATTAGATTGGGAAAACTACATGTTGAAAACATCTCATACACAAAAAAAAAAAACTTGAAATTTTGTTTCCGCAGCTTCTGGTGAGCCGCCCTTACTTCTAGCAGCTTCAGTTCATTGTGCTACTAGAGCAGCTGTAAAAGAAGCCAGAAAACAGCTTCTTTCATGGAGCAACTCAGAAGGACCTGATTCAACATTCCACTTGGACGTCCCTGCAACTTTGCCTGTGGTTAAAGAATTCTGTGGACTGGACATTGTGGAAAGATACTTGCAATGGGAAATGGGCAAAGTGTAAAGGAGCTCTGTGGACTGGACATTGTGGAAAGATACTTGCAATGGGAAATGGGCAAAGTGTAAAGGAGCTCTGTGGACTGGACATTGTGGAATACTTTTTGAATTTTGTGGTTTATTTACAATAAACATGTGGTGCAGGTGAGTAAGTCTTTGGAGATAAGGCAACTAGCAGGATGATTGTGTACTTTGTTTGCATGTAAAAGAAATAACAAGTTAGGAGTGCTGTTAAAACGGTTGACATGATCTATTTTATAACAAGCTAGAAATTTTATTAAAATCTGGCAGTGTTCCCTCGCCCAAATACAAATAATTTTCATAAATCAAAAGGATTTTTGTTCCATCAACGTCAAACTAAAACAAATCAGACTACAATCTTGAATTGAAGTCTTAAAGACAATGCAAACCATTGTAAGACTCTTTAAGTGACTACAATACTATGATCCAAGCTTATTTTTAGGAGTACTTTGCCGATCAAGGCGGTAAATTAGAACAATAATAATAGCTGTTGACTTTTATTTGGATATAAAAGTATAATAAGTAATAGGGATGAGTTTATATGACTTGTGAATGAAAATACATCTAATAAAAACTAAGAAACCAGATTAAAATATTTATGTATATGCTCTTTCTAGAAAATATTCCCTAACATATGGATATATGTCCAGTATAGAATTCACGCATTCAAAACACAACGGCGGATCTAGTATTTTTGTTAAGTGAGATCATTTTTTCTATGACATAATAATAATATTTAAAAACTAATAAAAATTATATTATCGTAAGTATATTAAATAAATAGAAAATACATTAATATTTGAAGATTTTTTCTTTATGAATTTTCATGTTACTATTAATACATTATAATTACACTAGGGTTTGTGATGCAAGCATGACACTGATATCCAACTCAGAACACTTTGAGCTAAGCAAGTGAAGGGCACCTTAGTAATTAGTTATTCTAGGATTTTATAAGTTTTAATTGTCCCTTTTTTGCTTTTATAATTTTATGTTGTTCTTTTTCTAAGGTTTTCCTCGGATGTACTTATATGGTTAGAAAAGGTCAATGAAGTAAAAGTTGACACATTTCATTTCTTGAGATATTGGGTTGGTTTCATTTTGTAGAGAGATTCTGTGTATTTGTGTGCTTTCTTCTTGGTTCCATCTCCACAAGTTGTGGATGAGAGGTTGGCTACTGACGAGATTACATCAGTTGGTATCAGAGCGAGTCGGTGACCTGGATGGCAACTTAGACACAATGGTGAGCAATGCATACCATGAACAAATCTATTTACAACAACAAATTAACTAGATCATGACAATGTTGGAGCAGTTTACACGTCGGCTTGACATTATGGAAGATCATTGGACTCGAGGGAGAATTTTAACATTCCGATAAGGAAGAGGAGGATGATTTCAAAGAGGATTCCATGAGGGAGTTTAAAGGTCGTGGGACTCGTTCTCAGCGTTGCAAGGGTGACTCATCCAGAACCAATAAAGGACGGGGAACTGAACGCCATCACTTAGATGAGTTAACCAAGAGAATGAAAGTAGAGGTACCGAACTTCTATGGAAAAGTAGAACCTAACTCCTTTGAGGATTGACTAACCCCTATTGAGGACCACTTTAATTGATTCTCCATAGCAGAGGACAGAAAAGTTCGTTATGTCTATATGAAACTGAAAGGGCATGCTTGGGCTTATGGGGAAGCGTGGAGGAGCGATTAGCTCGAACATGATGATTGTTGATCATAGATTGGGAGGAGAAAAAGGAGAAGATGAAAGAAAAGTACCTACCTATCGAATATTGTCAGATAGTGTTATAATAAATGCTACAATTGAGACAGGGCTCACTGATTGCCTGATTGATCAATGTGGAGGAAGCATACCAACTGGCTCTATGTGTTGAGAAGCAAACAAGTTTTTCGATGGGAAGGAGATTTTCACCCTCGGAGCCAAAGACTAGCCGAGGAGTAAGCTCCACGTTCTCGAGTCGACGAACAAATGGGGAAAACCTTGTCTTTGTGAGGTTCCACATTCTCAAGTCAACGAATAAAGGGGGAAAACCTGTGAGGGGCATCAATGTTACAAGTGCAACTGTGCAAAAACTTTGAGCACTTTATTGTTGTTTGTCCCATTAGAGACAAGAAACTCACTTTCATTTGAGAGAATGAGTTGATTTTGGTGGATATAGGCGATGAGGCTAGCGAAGAAAAAGCTAACAAGGACTTTAATAACAAAGAAGAACACTTGGCGGCCAGCGATTTACCCAGCTATATGATCAATCAGGTGCTGACTGGGACGAACAGGGATCATAGTATTGGTACATAATGGCTTCGCATTAACATCTTGCACACTAGGGTGGAACATGGTCATCAGGGCCTAAAAGGAAACACGATAAATATGATCTTCAAGATGGCTATCAAACGCTTGGGATTGGAAACGAAAGTTAACCCTGCTTGCTTTTGTATTAATTGGATGAATGAGAGTAGTTCTCCCCCATTGTCGTTAAGGCCGAGTGAAGCAACCCTAGATTTTTCCAAGTATATATGAGTTACCCATGAAGAAGTTACGCGACGCCTCCCCTTGAGCATTAAAGCTTATGCAGCATCCATTAACGCCAATAGCAGAGACAAATAATTCAACGTTGGAAACCTAGTTCTGATCTGCATGAGACTGGAGCATTTCCCTCCAAGAAGTTTTACTAAGCTTTACGCTCGTCAAGCTGTGCCCTTTAAAGTTACCCAGAAGTTAGGGAATAATGCTTATGTTGTCGAGTTGCTTGCTGGATTTAACATCAATCTTGTCTTTAATGTGAAAGACCTCACTAATTTCAGAGATGTTGAACTAGGATTTTCGACAATGTAGGTCACTAGGACAACACCAATGACCTTTCCTTGTGTTCTAGCACCAACTTCGCCATGTGAGAAAATAACTTCCATTGTCGACCATTAATTTATCTTAACGCAAAGGGGAGGTACTATAAGTTCTTGGTGCGCTGGCAGGGTAGACCCAGTTCTGAATCTGTTTGGTTACAAGACATTACTTACAACATCTGCTGATGTGATGATTTATTGTAGATGTTTACTTGGGCTTAAATGTGTTATTTTAGAGTATTTTCGGTGGTCTTAATGCATTTCTATATAAATTTGTGTTTTAAATTTGTTTAATTCTTGGGACTTGTTGAAATATATTATAAGTATTTTGCATCACTCCAGCACAATTTCTCAAAGGTAAGGTGCAGAAGAGCCCATGCGAGTGATGCACCAAACTATCCTAAAGTTGGGCGCCACAATATCAGACATAAGAAGCCAAAATGCAGTGTTCCAAGATTGTAATCAAAATGCATAACTTTGAGAAATGATTAAACCGTAGACGTTTTAGTGGCTGAAGGGGGAGCTAGGTTTTATATCATATTGGAGGGAAATTGTATTTCATTCTTGTATGTTTTTCTATACAACAACTGTAGCAAAGGGAAAGAAAGGGAGCTCGTGAAGGAACTTTGGTGAAGAGAGGAGTTGCAATTATGAAAGGGAAGCAACTTTGTAAACACTGGATTTTGTCCAGGTACTTTCAAAAAAAGTTGACAAAAAATTGAATATTGAAAAAAAATAATTAAAAAAAATCATCATTAAATGTTTTTTGGAGACAAAAAATAATTAAAGAAAAAATATAAATAATTAAAAAAAAAATAAAAAAAGGGGCCCAATTAAACCATTTTTTTTGGCCACCCATTAGACAAAAAAGAGTCACACTCAGCCCAACTCCAAACCTGGTACCCTTGAACTGAAGCCTACTTTCAGCCAGCCCATACCCGGTCCAAACCCATCCCCAGACCCGGTCCAAGTCCATATTCATTCTTCCCCCCCGTGATGTCTTCCTTGGATTTTCCTCTGCACGTTACCCTTCTGCTTTTCCATTTCCTTCCTCCATTTGTCTCTTTATCTCATTCCACGCCTCTGCAACCACGCCTTTCCTCTCTGAAACCGCTGGTCCTTCTGCTCCTCTGACTCCCGCGGGCAACGTCCCTTTCCACCTCTGCTCTTTTCCAGGCACTCCGTCCTTTTCACCCCCAGGTCACTCTCATCTCTCTGCACCCACATCCTGCCATCACCATACACGACTCACCGGCACTCCTTCCCTCTGGTTTGTCTTTCTCTCACGCGAGCCACAGAAGTCAGATGGACCTAGATCCTGCCATCACTATGCGCGACCGGTTCTCGGCTGGTCCCCCACGCTCTTCCCTTCTGCTATGCTGCCCAGTTGCAGTGGCTCTAGACTGCTCCACTTCTCTACAACACGCAAAGCGTCCATCGTTGGCCATAAAATGAGGAAAATCGAAAAGAAAATGAGGACTCAAATAGGGGATCCTGGGGAAAAAGGGCATTTCTGAAATTGATGGGGTTTGAAGGGTGAATCTCAGAGAATTACGAAGAAAACCGAGGGCTTTGAAGGGGGGTCTTGACTCAGAAAGGAGGAGAAGCAAACCGAGGGTTATGTGGGTCACGAGTGTTTGCTCACAAGATGGTCTTTTATGCTTTAGAACACTGGTTATGTAATTATTCTTCCTCT
>JASKGM010006444.1:0-11058 GCA_034509205.1 Ceratonia siliqua
ATATAGGTAGTTATTTTACCATAACCTTAAATTTGGAGACTTGTATTTTTGAAAGGCATGTTGTCTTGATTGTCTTACTAATTTTTGAAGTGAAGTTGTTATTTTGATGAAATGATTATGTAAGAGAGTATTAAAGGAATGTGTTATGAAATGCATACCCTTCCTTGAGACTTATTTAATGTGTTAATGTATGATTCATACATGGTCATGGTGTATGTATGGCATACGACCCATTCGTTGAGATTGTTCTAGATGAGGCATCTGTTGAGTTGTTTTGGATAAGGTATCTGTTGAGTTTGTCTTGGATGAGACATAGTTACATATAGATTGTATACAGATTTTAAGGTGACATTGTTCCTTGCTTGTATTATGATGTTTCCTTACTTGTGATACATTTTTACATTACTTAATTGATTTTAGAAGTGTAATGGGCATTAAAGCATTATGCATAATTTTTGCATGCTAATAAGGTCATTAGATTTAATGGAATTAAGAAGATTATATTTCGGCTTATGAGCTTTCACATGTATGTTTATAGGTAAAGTATAATTCATATTGATCCTTAATAGGTTTTAGTTGTAGTCATGAAATTTTTGTTTGTGTGATACTTGTATCCTTTGGAAAGGGTTTCCTACTCATTGAGTTTATATGACCTACCCCTTTGTTTTTCCATCAGTTTAATTTTGTAAGATCCTCACATGTTAATTCTCAAATCCTTAAAACGCTTGCCACTTGAGCTCGGTAAGTTTTCCTAAGAGGCAGAAGGAGCAACCCTTGGATACTCATAGACAATTGGATTTAGATTTGCATATTGTGCTATTATGTTGTTGTAATGTTTATGTACACTGTATAATTGTATGTGCTTGGCCACGGAGGCCTAATTGTACCTTATGATGGGTCTGTCCACCTTGTCGATACACTGTCTGTACATGTGAACATCAAAATTTTAGGAGATACTTTGTAGAAATGTCCTCTGGTTTGAAATATATATATGCATGTTAAGTTAATAATGTTATTCTTCTTTATACCATGAATACATATGTATATGTGAAGGCTTGTAGGATGCCATCTTAATGATGATTTCCTACAAGTTAAAAAAATTTCTTATACGTCATCTGTTGGAAGCTTAATGTATGTTTAGGTCTACACTAAATCATACATTGCATTTGCAGTTGGAATCTTGGGAAGATATCAAAGTAGTCCAGGCTTAAACCACTAGATAGCTATAAAGAAGGTCATGAAGTGCTTTCAAGGAAATGAGGATTTTATGCTTACATATAGACGGACAGATAACTTAGAAGTTGCTGGGTATTCAGATTCAGATTTTGCTGGCTGTGTTAACTCTAATAAGTCAATGCTTGGATATATCTTCTTGTTTTCTGGAAGAGCTATATCTTGGAGGAGTGCTAAGAAATCTTTGATTGCAACTTCTACTATGAAAGCAGAGTTTGTTTCTTGTTTTGAGGTGACATCATAGGGTATAAGGTTGAAGAGTTTCATCTCTGGCTTCAAGTAGTTGATTTTATCTCTAAGCCATTAAGGATATACTGTAACAACTCAGTTGCTATGTTCTTTGCTAAGAGTAATAAGGGTGGAAGTCGATGTAAACACATTGACATCATGTACTTAGTTATTAGAGAACACATTAAAGCAAATAAAGTGCTCATTGAACACATTTATACTTAATTGATAATTGTAGATCCTTTAAAAAATGCATGCTACCAAAGATGTTTAAGGATCATGTAACTCAAATAGGACTTGTTTCAGCTTTATTAGTTTTCACTTGATTTGAGATGTAACTTTTGGTTTACAATGAAAATCTTATTTTAGATTTATCTTCTCCTTTCTACTTGTATACATTTGTTTTTTAAAATAAAATATATTTTTTGTGGAGACCCAGAATATGCATGTAAGACATTCATAAAAGAGAAAATATCATATAAAAGGTTTTTACAAAGAAGGACAATTACATTGTAATATATGAAAGGTAATACTTGCTTATGGAAAACTTAGCGCCATGATTCATGTAATTTATTTCTTGGTTTAAGCATAAGGAGTTTGAGACTAGTATATTTTGATTTGTGAATATTACAAAGTATTGAATGTTTGTGCTACGTGGGAGCATGTTAGAATTGTAACTCATTTTCCTATTAATGGTCCTTAAAAAATTTTGAATTCACAAATAAATGGCTATTTATTTGTTTCATGGTATTGTTGGTAACAGCCTTTTAAGTGGCCACTAAACAAGAATTTAAGTTTTATTCTTGTGTTAAATGGTTGTTAATGTATAGAAGGATATCTATAAATAGCACCATTTACATGTCACTAATTCAGGCAATTTTAGATACCCTTTCCATCACTGACAAATTGCTCTTGAATTAAAAGATTCGTAAAGAAGTTTGTGTTCTATCTTTTGACTATGGTTGGAGGTTAATTATATCTTTCCTTATGCTAATTTTCGTTCTATGATATTATAGACAATTTGCATACTTAGTTTACCCTTATAGAGTTATATCTCACATCATTGATAGAAGGTATAAAATTTATTTGTAGATTATCAATTTTATCCTTGTTCAAAAAGATATATTTGAAATTAAAGCACTAAATAATAATTATTAATATACTCAATCAAACATATCTTACATCTTTGAAATTTTTGATATACGACCACCATTTTTTTAATATATATACGGCACCAAATGATAGAATTCAAGTTACAAAGGTAGAACTCACCTTAAAAGATTAGTCCATTAGGGGAGGGTGCCTTCTAAACTTAAGTACCATTCCACAATTGTTTGTGGAACTGATGTGAGACTTGTTGAGCACCCTTGTCATATGATTGCACTCTCGTTGAGGTCGGATGCCCATGGATGACTTTTACTCCCAACCCATTTTGGGCACCGAGTAGCCTTTTCCCACTATGTTGTTGACCAAGGGACTTATTGAGTGCCCTCTCAAAGAAAGCACCAAATGATAGGAACTCAAGTTATAAAGGTAGAACTCACCTCAACCAGTTCATTAGGAGAGTGTGCCTTTCCAACTTAAGTACCATTCCACAATTGCTTATGGAACCGATGTGGGACTTGTTGAGCACCCCTTATCGTGTCATTGCACACACACACACACACACACACACACACACACACACATATATATATATATATATATATCTTAGATGACTTTCATTAATATGAAAATAAGGAGGAGCCGAAATTTCCCGCATGCAAGGATCCTTATAAGGACTACCTTGTATGAGAGCGAAAATGGAGAAGATTTATAGCCTACGGGAATAGGAACAGGGCAAAGTCCCCTTGCCCACTTCCTCTTGTGTCAAGGATTTAGGGATGGAATTGGGATATACCTTTGCCCCACAGATCCCTGCTATATATAGAATCACTAAAATATTCTTAATTATGTCATTAATTTAATATATATCTATATCTATTTTAATAATTCCATATTTTCATTATACTGAAAATCATTATCTAGTACTTTCAATATGAAAATTAAGATGGTATTTTTTGAATTAATAATGTAGCATTATTATTATTTTTAATTTTACATATATTTTAATTTAAAATTTTTTTTCTTATATTTATAGTCACTACACCCTCATTAGGAATAGGGATGGGAGAAATTTTGACCTTACTATAAGAATCGGGGGAGGGGATTGGGAGACAGGGGAGGGGCGAGGACGGGTTCAAGGAGGACCTCCTTACTCCTGCCTCCATGTACCCTTTCCTCATTGTCATCTGTACCTTAATTGGACGTACAGAAGATAGAATATTCAAATAGCTAAAGTACACATCCCTTTTAGAAGAAATGCTTGTCTCACAAACTAGTCTTCTCACAAACCTTTACTCTTAACACTATTCCTCATGTCATTTCCCTCTCTCTTAGTTTTAAAGCTAAAATTTTTACACATGAATACTTTGTGAGTTTTGTGATGGAGCTAGTTTGTGAGATTAGCATTCCTCCCCTTTCACTTCAAAGAGAATGTAAAAAAAATGGTAATATCAAGAAAAGAAATTATACTTCAACAAATTTTATCCCTTACAAACCCACCCGATCTTACTCCACATCATCACACTTATCTCATCACCTCAAGATTTAAACTCTCTCAACATGAAATATGGGTTTGTAAGATTTGTGGGAGATAAAGTTCGCGAGAGTAGTATTTCTCTATTCCACTTTTTGTTACAATGCTTTTTCCATAATTTGTCTTAACATGTATTGAGTGTTTTGAAAAATCTTCGTGTTCCTAGCTTTCCAAAGTTACCAACATACATAAGTAGACATCTTTATGAACCCTTCAACCTCTGAAATCTGCGCAGAGATGTTTGAGAGCTCCTCCCACCATTGCTTGAAGTTACTCTAAGGCAGTCTTGAGGCTCGTAGCATTAGTGGACTCCTACTCCAAGCTACTTTTGCTTGAGAGCACCTAACTAGTACATGAATATAGATCCTCCAACAGCAATACAACAACTATACAAAGGGTCATTGAGAGGCATAATTTGTTACTGCTGATTTTCCTTCATAGGAAGACCATTATGCAACAACTTCCAAAGAATTAAAGTAGTGTATTTTTACAGGGATCTTCAACTTCCAAAGCTTTTTCCATATCTTCTCTCTAGTATCATCGCCATTAATTTCTTCGTAGAAATACAAAAATGACAAATCAAGGGCATAACTTGATTTAATTGTAAAAGAGCCATGTTAGTGTAATGCTAATGTCACATCCTAACCCAGGATCGTGACTAGCACTAGGACTATGGAATATGCTAGTCCTTTAGTCAAAGCAAGCCTAACTTAACCCTTTTCACAATCTTAACTTAGCACAAGATCAATAAGTATATCTAGAAAACTATAATTCAATTTCACTTTTATAAGGAAAGCTGTTTCTATACATTGCAAATATTTCAAACCTGTATCAATACAATAGTTATAACTTGAGAAATTTCCTATCAAGACGATGTTGGGATAGTTTGTAGTATAAAGAACATGTCCCACATTGGAAAGACAAAGAGACATGACTCTTGGTGAGAAATTATGACTTTTTGTGAAATGATGTCATTTAAATTCAAGAGACATGTCTCTCGAATTCTTAAGTAAACTAAAGTGATATGACTTTTGAATAATGAATGGTTATAACTTTTGAAATAAAAAGACAAAAAACGAAAAATTGTGTCTATGATAAAGAGATGTCTCAAAGTCTATAAATAAGACATTCCAAAATTAGTTATTTAATCTAATTTTTGTGGAGATCTTTTCACATATTTCTGAGAAGAGTTTTGAGGCTTTGTTGTATCCTGAAGGTGGAATTGTTCCAACCTTAATAGTGAATTTCACAGTAAGCTTGCTACATTAGACAACTATATGACTTGGTGAACTAGCATTTTTTGACTTGACAAGAACCTAGGTGTTGCTCCTTGATTGTTGTAAAGATCTATATGCAAGTTGCATATAGTTCCCTTATTATTATCCCAGTTTCAACTTCCATACCTCATCTTGGTTTCCATAATGTTTTGAGTTATGAACAAAATCTTATAATCTTGTCCTTATCCGTTTGAATATGTCCAAAAGGTGTGACTGATAGTCAAGGAAAAGGGGTATAGACCAAAATAACTAGCATTAAGATAAATCAACTTTTTTCATACCATAGTTACTTGAGTATTTGCCTTAAAAAGGAAGGATCCAATTCACTAGGGTGTTTGACCCACCTTTTATTTGACTCATCATACCTTACAATAAGGTGAAGCAAGAGTAATATTGTACACACACTTTTAATTCTTCCATAATGCGAGCCTTGCGCAAAAGCCTTAAAGTTAAGGTCTTATGAAGTCCAAAGTGACTATGCCCCTTGTGGCCATTGGTGACAAACATGTTAACCCGTGCTCAACCATATTCAGAGTATTTTGAAACCAAATAGCTACTACCATGAACCCGTAGGAAAGATATTCATGTACATAAAAATGCACTTATCGGTTAATATGAAACAAAAAGAAACCTGCTCAGTCTTTAAGAATAGTAATCATAATTAGAACTCCAAAAGACCTAACAAATTGATAACTCATGTAACTCCTTCTACTCTGTCATCAAATTATGAATGAATTAATATATTGGATGCTTCGAAGTTGCTTGGATCATGTTTAACACAATCCGTGAAAGTATGAATTTGTACTTGTACTACCATCCAAACTATGACTCTAAAAAAAACTATGATATGAGTATTTGACCTTTATCGCCTATTAAACTTGTAAGCTTGAAAGTGTCCTGAGTAGAATATTTACAGAGAACATATCGTACATGTTAATAAGACAATATTAAAACCTTAAACTACTTGTTTTAGCCACTGGTATGTGAAATCACATAGTTGCACATGCTTATTGTTGAGCATCCAGCTTTGTCAACTCAAATTTAAGTTTCCTCAACTTTCTCAATAGAACTTACAAAGGCCTTAGAGAGGTTCATAGGAGTTTGATCTTCTCCTTGCTTTTTCACTTGTGGTTGGTCACTTGTGTTGACTTAAGAGAGCATATATGAAAAGGTGTTATATCTTGAATCATTAAGCCAAGGTAAGTAAATTTCATAAGTTACAGCAAAGTCTTCCCACTTGTCATGGCCTGAGAGTATTTTGTTTCCTTTATTCCTTGACAAGAATGTATTTTTCAAGTAAACTTGAGTTTGTAAACCTTTCATTTAGATTTGAAAATATGAATTTTTTTTATTAACTCGTATTGACCTTGGGGGTATTAATTCAAAACCCTACTATAGATATTATGCCTATGAAATTGCTTTGACCTATGCCTTGTGATCAATAAGCTCAATAAGTGTTTGGAAGAATGTTGCAACCCTACTACCTTCTCTTCCTCTGGTAAATTGTTCTGAACCCTTGCCTTATCACCCATTTCGAAATTCAAGACGAATCTCTCCTAATGGAGATGAATGTAATGACCCTCAAGAATTCCACTTTAATCATGTTTAATTAAGTGAACAAATGATCTAAATCCTTGTTGTGGGAAAATTTGAGGTTTAAAGGTACTGATGAGTTTTCAAAGTTAAAAAATAGTAACGCCTAAAGAAAAAAATCAAAATGGGAAAGAAACACCCTATTTGGTCAGCGTGACCCATCAATCAGACAGGCCAGTTGACTAGACGTCCTTGTCAGATATACCAGACCTCGTAAACTTGATGCTATAAATAAAATCTTATGTACTGAAATTAGTAAAAAAAACATAAGGTTTCAGGTAGAAGGCGTGAAGGAACTAATTTTGAGGTAAGATTTAGGACTCTTATTCCTTATAATCTTGATTTTTGGCTAGGATTACTCACTTTCCTTCCCTAATCATGTAAATTCTATGGATTCTGAATCTAAGTTCTAGGATTGTGAAGGACTGCTTATTTGTGATTTAAGTCCTTTTGATTGATTAGTGACAAGAAGTAACATTACCAGAAGGTAAATAAAACCTTCCTTTTGCCATAAAGGTGAGGTGGGATTTATATCTTTTAGCAACTAGGAATGCCTATATTACTCTATATATATTTTCAGTGTATGATATGAATAGTTTCTGATCTTGATATATGTTCTGAACTTGATTTCAAATCTTGATTAGTGTTGTGAACCTAATTTTTTTATTTATTTCGAAAGACACTTATGGTGTATTATTTAATATTGTTGAAAGATACTTTGTGAACATAATCATATTTAGTTTCGAAAAGTACCATGTTGAGGTATAACCTGTACTTCTAAAATTCACCGTATTGGGGTTTAATATGTTTATGCAAAGTACCCTATTGTGAAATAATCTGTATTTCATGTATAACACCCTTAGGGATATAATATTTGAATTGCTTGTGATACTTTGAGCTTGCTTGAATTAAATTGAACTACTTGTTTCCATATATTGGAATTTCAAGAACTTTGATTTGTGTGGAATTTTGATATAACCTTTCTGATACTACAAATAATTTGAAACATCTTTGAATCTTTTTTTTTTTTAAGATTATAGAGAACTTAGACAGTAGAACACTCAGGTGCACCTAGAGCCCCCTATACTGCTTAAAACTTAGGACTAGCCCCAAATTATCAGTTTCACCATATTGAGATGATTCTCCGTTGCTTATTAACCTGTAATGCATAAATATTGAACATAACTTAATAATGATGCTTTTAAAAGCTACCCCAAGCACATGTGTCTTGATAGGTACAATAAGGCAAAAACGAGTATCATATCCAATGACAATGCTAAACAACAAGAAATATTAATCTGTAAAAATCAAATGATAAGAGATCCTAGGGTTAGGGTTCATCAATTGAGTTCCACCCATGACATTGATTCTGATTGTTAATATTTTCCTAATTGCAAAGACTAGGTTCCTTATGATAAATATTACCCTCTTTCAAGGTATAATGTCTATATTTATATTTATCCTATGTCTACTTTCATGATCACAACAATTACCATACACTCATTACAATTAGTGGAGCCCTAATCAAAAGTCACAGAGGTGTGCATTTATTTCTAAATTACACTGCCTAGGTCTAATGAATCCATCAACTAATATTAAACTTCAACTTTCATTCCATCATCCGATACCCTAAACAAACAATTCATGGCAGTAAATTGCAAGCATTAAAAAGTGAGGTCATTAATTTGCAATCAGAAAATATCATCCAAACAATCAGATTCAACTCATAACATAAACTCAATGACTACACCCAATCCTATAACTTGGAATATAGCTACTCATGGTTAACAAACCAATCCAGAAATGATTCAAAGAAAACACCTTATATAAGATCAAGCAACTTGAGTTCAGAAGAAATAAAGGAGAAACAAATGAATAACTCTTCAATGGCAAAGGAGATTGGCTGTTCTTCCTCTCAAATTTGTAGCTTACTTCTCCCCCAAAGTTCAGTCACGAGCTCTCCTCTCTTTCTCCCTTGCTACAATAGGTGTCACTCAATTTCAAAATCGTCCAAGAATGCTAAAGAATTTGAATGCCCTAATTTATGCTTTGCTGTGCATTTTGTTCAATTACTAATGTTGTACGTTTTGTTGTTTCTTGCTTGGGCACTGCGGTTCCCAGCCTTGGAGCACCATGTTGCAACTTCAAATGGATGTTGCGGTGCCTAACTCTCTGGAATTTTATTGGGGTGCTGACTCTAACATTCCAACCTCTTTCCTTGACAAAATAGAAAAAATTAGAATTAGGAAAGGTTCAAAAAGGGAAAATAAGAGATATTACGACTAAACACTTAAAATCATAGATAAAAGCATTAAGAACATGCAAAACATCCTCAAATAACACAATTAAACCCAATTAAATATGTGAAATAAATTCTCACATCAAATAATACGCATCATATGATAAACTAGACAAAGCATGATTTCATGCATGCATAATGTGCATATTTGTTAGGAGAAATGAGTACTCCCTAAAATTGTTTCGCTTATTTATTTTGTTTCGATTCGATCAGACTATGTCCTAAGTTGTTTCTGAAATAAAGTTTTATTCTTGTTTTATTAATTTTTTGAAACTCCAGACTTGTGACATGTTTGATTAATTGAATTTAAAAGTGTGGATGTTTTGAACGAATTTTTTCTGATTTATGTTATGTACAACATACTCCTTTGTGGGGAGATTTTCTGAAAAAACTTGTGTACCTATATGTAAATAAGTGTTTTTTGTTTGGTTTCTTATTTCCTATTAGATATACTTCCATTCATTGAACCGCATATACTCACTCTGCTATTTCTTTTGCTTTTAGATAACAGATACAGCTTAGCTACAACTGCTACCGTCTTGACTTACTGCCTTGGATCGGAAAAGTAATATTGGAAACTGTCGATGCCTGTGTTCGGTGTGATGGGCCTTCTACTTTGTATGGTCGGGTTGCCTGGTCTGGTCGGGTTGCCTGGTCTGGTCGGTCCAGCGGTTTGGTGTTCCCTATTAATAAATATACGGGCTCGGGTACGATGACCGTACTCCAATGATTAAGTTAGTTGGTCCGAGCAAAGGGTGTAATAAGTAGCAAGAAGATGGATTGGTCATACCTGGGTGAGTATATATAGCTTGCTATGTGGGCCTTGGGGAGTTATTGGGCCCTGGGGAGCTATTGGGCTCGCCGGAATGGGTATCTACATTTACCCCGAAAAATCGAAATGAGATTAGATTGGGCCAAGGTCGGCCGGACTGACGTAGAGGTCGGGGGAGGTTGTTGGTGGCGTGATTTCCGACGTTCGGGTTTTGTGAGCCGTTGGATTAACTGTTGAAAAGACCCTTACGCTTCCCGAGCCTCTGTGGATTTGTTTGTAGCTGTTGGATGCGTTGATCCGGGGGCGTTGGATCAGATTCTCAACTCCTATAAATAGTGGGACCTTTACGTTCGATCCGCTGCCCTAAGTTTTCTTTGCCTTCCCGCTGTCGGAGTTCGGTGTTATCTGCTGGCTCGAGCTCGTGTGTCCTTTGGAGTTTTCTGCCTTCCCGCTGTCGGAGTTCGGTGTTATCTGCTGCTTTGAGGTTGGTGTTCTTGTTTTCTTTTGCAGTGTTCGGGTATAGTTAGCGTGGGTTAGTTATGTCGTGGTACTTTTATAGGTCACTCCTCGAGTTTGGTTGATTTTATTGCTCGAATAGCTAGATGCTGGCCGTATTCAGGCGGAGTCTGGGCAAGTAGCTCGGCTAAAACTTTTGTTTTTGGTCAATCTAGGTCGGAGAAGATGAGGTCGGGTCATCCTAGATCGACACTCGTTCCTTTTGATTTTTCTGATGAGGGGGTCGGAGTATCGGGCCGGGTATGGGTGATGAGTCTTCGTTCGATTGGGTGAACGAAGAAATCCGTTCTATGGACTCATGCTTTGGTGCCGATCTCATACCCTCCCTGAAAGAACATTTGTCCGTGGAGGACTGGGATAATAGTTCCTTCGATGTGGAGGCCTGTCCGGAGGGGGCTTCCGTTTGTGATTATTGCGAGGATAATTCCTTTTTCGTTTTTAACTTTTATTTTGTGGAGAAGGTCGGTGCCACCCTCCCCCTATCTGCATTTGAAATGGAGTT
>JASKGM010006445.1:0-11058 GCA_034509205.1 Ceratonia siliqua
AAATCCCAAAAGAAATGGTGAATGTTCTTTCTAGCATTTTATCAAACACTTAATGTGCCTCCTAGAATTCTAGTCAAAATAACCAATAAAATTAAGTTTGAGTAAAGAAGAATGGCAGTGAGAGAATTGGAGGAGATAGGGAATTGAGGTGTTGAAATTTCCCAAACAACCCAACATAAATTGATCAAAAAGAAACCATTCTCATTCACAGTAATTTCAGCCATGGAAGCTTCATAAACCAGACATCAATAAGCCATAAAGTCTGTATTATATATGGAAACAGTAAGAATTTACCCAGAACAATGGATTTGCTCTTAAAATCCTCCCTTCCACGAAGAGGCACCCTCACCCACGCACCAGGAGCGATTTCTCTTCTTCCCACGACGTCACAGCCACGACAGCCGGAGGAGAAGCTTTTCCGGGCACCCAACGCCGGCCACTGCCCAGCTCGACGGAGCACATCCTGGCGACAACGAACAGCGGCAAAGAGAAGAGGTTTCTTGTTCACGAATGGAAGCAAGAGAGGAATTCTTCTAAAGTGATGGAGAGGCGCCGAAACAGAGAGTACTTTGGAGAGAAATTTCAGATGGTATTTTGGGGGGGGGGGAAAGACGTGCAGTTATAAGGAAAAAGGAGGTGTTTTCGGGGGTGAGGGAGAGAGAGAGAAAAGGAAATTCAAATTTAAAAATTTTTTTTTTTATAATTGGGTATTACACTTACTTAGTAAGACTAGTCTAGTTATTTCTTTATTTATATTTGTCCATTATCATCGTATTAATAAAATGGATAATTAAAATATATTAAAATTTTTAAGTACAAACAATTTAGGATAACCATCCTTAGGGATGGATATTGTGGGGTACCTAACACCTTCCCCACACATAGTTAGACTCCCAAACCCTTCCTCTGGTTCTAAGAGCCAGTTTTCCTTTCTTTTTTTAGGATCCCAATTATCCTCCTAATTAATTGGTGGCGACTCTATTTTTTCTCTGCGTTTTTCTTTATGCGCTCAAAGTCATAAAATGATGACTTTTTCATCAGCCGTCATGTTGTGACAATCATTCATGTTTCATTTTGTAAAAAAGAAAAAAAAAGAGAAATAAAATAAGGAATCTAGTTAGAGGTTAGAGTTTCGTGATGGAAAATTTTGAATTATGATCTTCTAGTTGTTTCAAAAAAAAAGGGCCATGTTATTGTGTTGCATCTATTGATCAAAGTGGGATCCATTTTTAGTATTCAAATACTATTTTACCTCTTGGATAAGTATTCTAGATGTAATCTTATTTATGGTTCAAATTTTGGGGTGGGCTTGTGAATCATTTAACTTGATATTGGTGCTGTACTTTGTGTTTTCATTGTTAGCTCAATCTGTAATATATGTTTTATATATCTTGCATGACATAAGCCACTCCATGTGTTTGGTATGCTCAGATATACGTTCTCTTGAATTTTATGGCATTTGTTGTTGAATTTGGGGATTCTCTATGTGGTTATTTGTTTTATTTAGCTATGATTCCCTTTTGAACCTAATTGTAAGGAATAAATCATCCCTTGTTTTTTTTTAATCTTATTTTGTTATTGTTCCTTTTTTTTTTTTTGGTTGGGTTTTATTTTATTTGGAGTTTGTTTTCTTTTATGTTAGTCATTGCTGATAAGTGAGGTGTTCAAGACACCTTATTTCTCAGTTAAGAAAACAATAAAAATAAAAAATGTTTTTAAAAAGTTTTAATTAATTAATTACAATTATATGCAAAGGTTTTTTTTTGAAAATAAATAGGTTTTTTGAAATGAATATTTGGGTTCTTCTTTTATTTAAGGAAACCATTTTGACAAATAAGTGGTTGTAAAACCTAAATTGCCTAAAGTGAAATGTCAAAATTGCGTTTCAAAATCCCATTAAACCAAAGTTTTTCATCCAAATAAATTTGAACACTTTAGGTTTGAAAGGCTCGATTCTAGTTATCTATCATTGGGTTCCAATGGCCCATTTAACTAATGTCCATGAAAATTTAAAATCAAAGGGGTTCAAAGGGCCATTTAGTTTAATTTTCCAAAATATGAAGGACTCGTTTGAATTAATTTTAAAATGAGTTTTAAAAAGTTCATCCAATTTATTTTGTAAAATGGTATTAAAAAAAAGGGAGCCCAATGAGTTCACTCAAAAATGGTTTCAAAAAGCCTAATTGAATATTTGAAGTGAATTTCAAATAAGAGGGCCCAATATTCTTTAAGTAATTTTTGAAATTTTCATTTTGACTTAGGAAAGTTTCAATAATATCATTTTGTCCCCAATGCTTTTCAGAAATTCGATTTTATCTTGAAACTCCTAAAAATTGGGTTTTGACCCCAAAAAAATAAGTTTTACTTTTTCAAACATTATGTGGAGAATTGTTCTCCTATTTTATTGAGCTTTATGTGTAAATTCATTTTCCTCTATTGTCTTATTTCCTTTCAAACATTATGTAGAGAATTTTTCTCTCATTTTATTAAGTTTTATGTGAAAATTTATTTTTTCATATTATCTAAAAAATGAAAATGTAGCATAACAAATACCTATTATAGTATTATTAAACATGCAACATTGCAAAAGGAAGAGTTTCAAAACATCACATCTTAAAAGAATAGGAAAGTTTTAGAATTTCTTTTAACATTGTATTTCCTCCGTTTTAAAATAATAGTCGTATTAAGAATTTTATTTTGTTTTAAATTATTTGTCATTTTTCATTACTAATGAAATATTAATTATTATTTTTTAACTTTACTCTTATTTATTGTTATGTTCAATATATTAATTAACTTTATTTTCTTAAAATCTCTCAACTAATTTATTTTAATTATTATTTTTCTCGTATAACATCTCTTTCTGATTTATCAGTAACAAAAATTTAATTGACTTTAATAAGAGTAATTTATTCCAATATAATTATTTTTTTTATTACAATTAAGGCTATTTAATAACTTTCTTAATTCTTGTATTACTAGTCTATGCTCGTACTTTGCACAAGAATTGAACAATTTTTTTTAATCAAATAGATAATATTATGTTAATTTATTGTATTTATAATTAAGTTTTGGTTGTAAATTTTAAAATTTATTGTTATATGTAAAATGATAAATTCATTTTTTAAAAATAACAAATTTCATTTTTAACATAATATATGGAACTAACCTTACTGGATGAAAAGAACCCGTACAATATACGGTTATACCAATTAACAATTAGATTAAAAAAATAAAATAAAATAATAATTAATTATTTAAATATTATTAAAACTTAACACATATGTGAATTAATTTAATTTATGAAATGTCTTATTGTAAACAATATTATTTATAGTGTTAGATTACATATGGGTAGATTTTTATTGGTGCCATGAAATCTAAGATTCAAATATGAAATTACATCCCAATGATAATCAATTGCAAGATAATATTTTAAAAATAAAGTAAAAATTCTCTTCCGATAGATAGCATGAGAAATATTGGTGTCATTTTTGTTTTAATTATTATTTTTAAATTATTTAAATAATAAATATAATATTTATTAATCTTTTATTTTTAATATTTTTGGTGTAAATTAATATTAAGATATAAAAGATTATGAATGACATTAAATTATTTTCACACTCAACTATAAAACACTAAACTTTATCATAATATACTATTAAACAACTAATATTACATAACATATAAAATTTAACAGCAATTATAGATCTATATTGCCATCCGACTAAGAGAAGAAAAAGCTATTTCTAACATCCATATTTAACAGCAATTACACAAATTATCTAAAATTTAACAGTTATTAACGGGCAGTTAATTTGCATGTTAAAATTTAAAATAATTTTATCAATTTTTAAATTTTAAATTTTTTTATTTCTTATAAATAAGATATCATAGTCAATTTTTTTTAAAAATAAATATTTAATATGTTAGTGTCACGCATCAGCAATTATTGATAAAATAAGGGAATAATATAATAATGGCGCTTGCTATCCTATAGCCCACAAAAGTGGGCTGTAGGATAACTTTAAAACTTTTTAAAAATTTTTTTTAATGTTTTTTTAATATTTTTTATTTTATAAAATTAATTAATTATATGTTTATATTATATATTTTTATTAAAATTTTTTGAGATGTCTTTGTATTTTTTTTAAAATTTTTTAAATTACAAATAAATAGTAAAAAAAATTATGGATGAATAGTAATAGAGATGTAAAAAAATTCAAGAAAAAATTTAAAAATATTTAAAAAAAACATGAGATAAAAAATACTTAACTAATTTTAAAAAGTAAAAAAATTTAAAAAAATATTAAAAATTAAAAAATTAAAAAAAATTAAAAAGGGACATAGCTTAATCCCCTATAATAATATAAATTTAATATATTAGTATGAGATAAAGATTTAATCACAATATAATCGACCATGTTTAATGAATCTGGACCATCCCTTTCTTCGTTTGTACGAGTAGTTAATGATAGAAAGTAGTTATTGATAGAGAGTAGAAAACAATAAAAATAAAACAAAATTTTAGTCCGTTGGTATAACCTCAAAGCCATATAGTATAAATGAGAAAATTATTTTTTGCATAAAAAGCTTCCTCTCCACTAGTATATATTTGCTTTATGTATGGAGTTTTATTTATTTTCATTTAATATAATTTTATTAAAGATCATCAAAATTATTAATATTAGTAGATAATATTAATTTAAAATTATATTACATATTAGTAAAAGATATGAGAAAATTTTTTGTCATAAAGTAAAATTGATTCCTTCTTTCACAAAAATATTTTTGTAAAGTCACCACTAAATACAGTCACATAACTTCAACCAAATATTGTTTGAAACATGGTTAAAAAATCTCATAAAATCTTTCTAAGGTACAATCTAATACTTCAAACAATAATAAATTTTATTATAAATTTTGTTTCAAATGATTAACCAATCACTAAAATACTTCGATTTACTAAAAGATCAATAAGTATATAAAATATAATAAATAAAGAATAGGAATACAGATAATAAAAAATAAATTTATTAATAATTTTTTTATAGAATAAATTGAGATATTTTAATCAATCCTAAATACAATTATAGTATATATATTCAAAGTTTAATTGCAACAAATATACATTTAGTTTTTTAGCTTCAGAATGTACGAAGTTTTATTTATTTCATATTTTATGAGTATAAAAATCTTATAAAATATAATATATTCATATATAGTATCGTATTTATATAAAGTATTATTTTTCATTATTTCATTTGTCAATGATACTATCCATTGACTCTATAACATTTTATACTCTATTTTAAATGAAATATGTATCCTTCCCACATTTTGTATATAAAAATACCGTAGAGATTTATATGATGGTTATGGAATACATAATAAAATCTCAAGCAAAATTTAAAATTTTCTATAACATAACAATTTAAAGATATGTATCTTGATCAAAAAAGTATAGTTCCAGCAATTTTTAAATTAGGGCATAGCGCCAATAGTTTGTAGTTATAAAAAATTCTTTTATTCTTATTGAAAGTATCCACAAAGTTTTTTGTTGGCATTGAGCCCTTTAACCAAACATTTAATATAGTATTCAGTATGAGAGATGGTTGTTACCTTTTGTCACAACGTGACGGTCAGGAAAAATGTGTACCGTCGTGACCTTAAGCGACAAAAGGGAAGAAACAGAGATAATGAATGAAGTCGCCACAAATTAATTATAAGGATAATTGGGATCCTTTAAAAATCAAATACTGGCCCTTGAAACCAAATGATGGGTTTGGGAGTCAAATTACATGTGGGGAAGGTGTTAGGCACTCCACAGCGTCCATCGCTAAGGATAATTACCCTAAATTGTTTGTGCTTAAAATTATTATTTTGAATTACCCCTTTTATTATTGTGATTTTTAAGGAAAAATAAAGAAATGAGAAAATTGGACCTGTCTTACTGTGTAAATGTCTACGTACCCTTAAGGGATCAAGATCCATGTAGTTCGAATTAATTTAACTAAGATTAGCCTAAGGACAGGTTTAAGACAATATGAAAAATTTGGTTTCCACATAGAGCCCGACAAAATGAGATATTAATTCTTTACATAAAGTTTAAGAAAATAAAGACATTATGGGAAAATAAATTTTCACATAAAGCTTTGACAGAATGAAAGAATATTTATTTACATAATGTTCAAAGGAGTGAAGTCAGTATGGGAAATGAATTTTCACGTAAAATTTCGACAAAATGGGAGAATATCTTTCCACATAATTTTTAAGAGGATTTGTAGAATTTCAAAAGTCTTAAAGTTCTTGTACAAACTGAATTTTGCAATGTCTGTGGTCAAATTAGCATTTTGGAAGTATTGGGGCCAAATTTGGATCTTTGGAAATAGTGGGGTCAAATTTGAATTTTGAAAATATTAAGGTCAGAATTTGAATTTTCAAAAGTATTGGGATCAATTTTAAATTTCTGTAAGTATTGGGGGTTAAGCTTGAATTTCTCAAATTTTTGGGGTTCAAATTTGGATTAGGAAAAAGTGTCAGGGGTCAAATTTAGATTATGAAAAACACTGTGGCCAATTATGTAATTTTTGAAAAGAGTTGAAGTCAAAATTAAATTTTCAAGGATCACAACAGAACTTGAGTGATGGTGAACCTCACTTTGGGCTTATCTTAGTGGGGGCCTTTAAAACCCAATTTGAGAAAATTTAACTTTATTAAAGTGAATTTTGGGCCCTTTTTGATAAAATAAAATGCTATATCATTGAGCCTCCTATCCTATTACAAAAAATGTTGGCAAGCAGTAATCAGAAACACATTATGGAAAACCCAAATTCAACCATGCTAACACATCGAAGCCAACATATGAGCATAGTACCAGCGATCCCAAAACCAGAACTAACCTATTCAATTCAAATCAATAGCAATCTGAATAGCCAGTAATTGAAAACTGAACATCAGCATGCTTTACCCCCAAATCAACCAGCTTAAAATACACCCTCAAGTTATGCAAATAAAACACTCGGCCAGGAGCATTTCGATGCTCAAAGTCAGATCAAACAGCGAAAATCAAACCTCATGGTTTGATCACAATACATGACTCACAAAAAAATCCTGCAGAATGAACAAGCAGGCCAACGAATAGGGATTACATGTCTCGATTACAAAGTAACCAAAAACAGTTTAACCAAGCCAGAGTGAAGTTATTAATCTAACTTACAATTTGGTTCAAATCAAGCTTAGATTATAGTGTGTCAACAAGACAGAAACATAGAATTTGAAGCTTAAATCAGAAATATTTTGAACTCAAAACCCACATTAGACCAGCATTTAGAAAAATAAGCATAAACTCTAGTTCGAATCCACCTATTTATCATTCTAGAAATCCATCTAAACTCACACACACAAAAAAAAAAACTTGCATTGGCCATGAGATTTTGAGTTTGAGTTACCCATTCCCAAAATCACTGACAGTACAATGGATCAACAAACTAGAATCCAGTTAAAGTAGCATTTCATGAATCCTAAACGGAAACAATCAAAATGACATCGCATCACAATCCCAAAAACAGAGGAGAAAAGCAAATACCCAATAAAACTAAAGTCACCTTCGAAAATCTCTCCTTCTGATTTCCAAAAAGCGCCCAAAACTGTGAAGCCCTCTGCTATTATCTTTTGATTTTGCTTGATTTTCTTGCTTCAGAGCCCTCTGTGATCCCCTTCTTATGAAATTCACTCCTGAAATCTCAGCTTTCTGAAGTACGAAGACTTCCTTGTGCTGGAACCTCTTCCTCGGTTGGATTGAGTGAACCCCCCCTTCAAAGGCCTCGGTTTTCTTCAAAAATCCCACCTCCTCTATGAGTTTCTGCCGTTAGCTCCTTCCAGACCTCCTCTTCAAACTCTCTCGGCTTCGTCTATTTATCGCCATGAGCCCCGGTCTTGTTGCTGTATTATTTATGATGGCGTGAGGGTGAGGGGAGTTGGTATCCCAAATAGAGTTACATGGAAGAGGGATTTTCAGATGGATTGCGTGTGTGAGGATTTGGTGCCGAGAAAGGAAAGGGAGCTGGTAGGAAATGGCGTGGTGCTGCGTGGGAGAGATAAAGTACAGGGATTAAGGGAACCGGGTTAGTGGTGGTAGACCAGGTATGGGATAATGGGCCGAATTTAAGCTGGCTAAGTGGGCTGGACCGGGCTGAAAGGTTGGCCCTGGGTGTTGGGCCTTTTTTGTTTGTTTTAGTTTCCTCTTTCTTTTTTTTGTAATAATAATTTTTTTTCTTTTCTAATTTTGTTTTTTTATTATTAATATATATATATTTTTTTTTGTTACTTTTTATTATTATTATTATTATTATTTTGGTACCTGGACAAAATCTAGTATTTACACCCTTCCCTTGAAGGATTGATGCATCATATATGACATTTAGTTGCAGCTCTATTTCACAAATTTTCTCTTGGGTATCCTTCACTCACCGTAACCAATGGTCAAGAATGCTGCAACAGTTAAACAGATGGATCAATGTTGTTTTTTGCCTTTTATGTTATACCCTAAATGATAAACAGATGGATCAAGATACTACAACAATTGAACATCCATATTCTATGTGGTGGAGAATTATGAACATGATAATGAAATACTAATCAAGAACTAATTTGGCTCTCTATAAAATATATCTGAAAAAAATAAACAAATTCAAGTCCAACCAATATCAAACGCCTTCAAATCCATATCAGATAAGGTAACAAATAAGAAAAAATTCCTTGAAAAATGTTGAAAACTTCAACTTGCAGTTATGTTATTTTGTATAATTTTTAAAATTTTTTTCTATGCTGCAAAAATATTGTTCACAGAGCTTTTTTAGTCTACCTTTATGCATGAGTTGAAGAGATGCTTCATGCTTCATGCTTCATGTCATTGTTTTTTTTCTTTTCTTTTTTTTCTCTTTGGAACTATATTTATGTGTATGTTTTTATATTCAATTTCTTCATTTGATATATATATATGTAACCTTTGAGGGATTGGGTAAAGAATGGTGCATTGTAGCTCACCAATCACAACTCATGCATCCAAATGTAGCTCTAACGAACAAAGAAAAGAATAATAAATGAATTTACAAATTTGCACTCCCTTCTCCACTCTCTTTGTCCCTGGAACTTCATACATGGGTTAACTTTGATTAGATCAAGTACGTACCTGAAAATCATTTATTTAAAGAAAAATCAATTTACACAACATATGACACTAAAATTCAATATATCACATAAAAAGAATACTTCAAATTCATATACATCACTAAATATTAAATGGCGTTTTATTTAAAATATTTCTTTAAACAAGAGTGGCGTTCTATTTTCTATTTGATGTCAAAATTATAGGAAAAGTTATTGCCATAATCACCTCACAAAAAATGTGGAGATAATTAATAATTTGGGGAAAAGTGTTGGGTCAATGCTCAAGAATTCAAAATGTGATAGTCACACACTAAATATTTTTAAAAAATATTTGATTTTCAAATTAGAATGGGATTTTCTAAAAGGATAAATGTTGCGAAATGTCAAAAAAAGAGCACAGCCAAGAGTGAACTTGTAATAGACATGTGGTAGTATTTGCTATGGTTTTTGTCTTACAGCAAGTTTTTGGGAAAAATTACAAACCTCATTGGCTTTCAATTCCTTAACAGATTCTTCATTTCCTACAATTGGAACAACTCTTCACCCAATTAAATGATATTTTGTTTCTTTATGTTAACTTTGAAGAGAAACATTTTCTCTTTCAATTCATCTAGTTCATGAGGATATTTGGCTAGATAACCTCCCTTAAAATAACGATGATATGAAATAAATAAATCAAACTTCATTTAACTAAATACTAATGATATGAAAAAGCAAAGACGAAATTAGTCGTTTGATGTGCATTTCTCGTAGATCTACAGCATAAATCTTTAAAATATTTAAAAGAAGCAACATCAGTCATATCTACCACTCTAAATTGAATGCAGTACCTAATTAATCAGGATTTGGATATGATCTTTAAAGATAATTAACTCAAAAGTTTGGGTGTTATGAAATGACACACAAATAAATGCATGGAGGAAAAACTTTACTTTGGTACATAATCTTGCCAATGATTAGTAATGTAGCACGTAAGAAAAACAACACATAATACTTAAACATGCAAAAAAATTGTCAACATAATGTAATTAAAACCTAAATCAAAAATAACAAATAAAATAATGAGATACTGTACTCTAAGCACAGGATAACAATTTGATAACTAACCTCAAAAGGCAGAGAGATATTCTGCAAACACAAAAAAGTAACAAAAAACTAAATAACAAAAAAGCAGACATGTAAACAAAAAAAATGAATACAACAACTTATAAGAATGAGTAGTAAAATGAATATTTGAATGATATCATAACCATAATAACCAATTAGATGAAGAAATTGTTGACAACATAATCAATACATAATTCTAAACAGCCTACAAATAATATATGAAGCAACAAAAATAAAGAGGTAGCTTAGTAATTTTGCACATAAGAAGAATGATCCAAAGATTAGCAAGACAAACAACGTGAATGGACAACAAAATTGTACTACAATAGAGCCTTATGTATAATGCTCCCATAAGTATCCTTATATATAAGAAAAAAAAATCAAGAATATGGAGGAAGGATTCTAATTAAGGGTGTGTAATCGAGCCGATAAACCGCTAACCCGACCGAACAGAGGAAAAAAAACAACTAAGCCAAATATTAAGTGATTCGGTTCAGTTAAATAATATCCTAACTGTAAACACTAGATTTTGTTCCAAAAATAATAATAATAAAATAAAAATAAAAAATGAATAAAAACAAGAAAAAAAATAAAAAAAACAATAATAAATAAACAAAAGAGAGAAAAAGTGAAAAAAAATAATAAAACAAAGAAGAAAGAAAGGGCCAATTCAAAAAAAAAAAAAGGGGGGGGGAGAGCTGGCCCAATCCTAGCCCAAACATCGGAGCCCACTTCACCATGACCCATCAGCCCTTCAACCCTGAAACCCAATTAAAT
>JASKGM010006446.1:0-43062 GCA_034509205.1 Ceratonia siliqua
TTAAATATGGAGCAAAACCAGCAAGTGAACCTAGAGTTTCCCTTTTGACGGTGAAGGAAGAAGATTGAGCGAAGATTTGGGTAAGGAATGAGTGATTGGTGGCGCGAATCAGAGAAGGAATGTGCGTTGATGGAGAGGGACGCGGTTTTAGGGATTTTGGTTCTCGGAGGAGAGGGGATGCGCGTGATACAGAGGGAGGAAGAGATGATTCGCTACAGAGGAGGCAGTTTGGGGGTTTTGGGAACTGGGTTATGGATCCGGGTCGGGTCAGTTAGTGGACCGGTTTGGGTTATGGGCTGCCAACTTTGGTGGATTGGGTCAGCTTTCTTATTGGGCCCCTCTCCTTTTTTTTTTTGCTGAATCCGGTTTGGGCCCTTTTTTTTTCTTTTCTCTTCTTTTTTTTTTTGGTTGGTTGGGCTGGACCTCCATATTTATTTTTTTATTTTATTTATTATTTATTATTTTTATTTATTTATTATTTTTTTTATATATATACTTTTTTTTTGAGGATTAATTTCTTAAATTAATCAATTGGACAAAATTTGGTGTTTACAGTTTTGATGAGCCAACTATGTTTTTCAAGTCAAAAAGAGCAAGTATTAAGTATTTCTTATTTGAGCAAGCTGCAACGTATAAGAAATGAGCAAGCTGAGTATAAGAAAAATAAAATAACATTTTCTAACAAAAGGTATTGTAGAAAACTAATAAATAATTTATAAATCTAAGAAAGCAAATGTAAACACCTAATTTGTCCAGTAATTTTTATTTTAAAAAAATATGAAAAAAAACAAAATCACAAAAATATAGAATACAATGGTCTACCTATGTTTCCTTTTTTTATTATTTATTTTACTAAAAAAATTTAATTAAAAAACAAAAAAAGAAAATTGCAAGTCATCTTTGTATGTTAGCCTAATCTCTTTTATTTTATTTTATTAGAAACCCAATCCATTTTTTCTCACCAAAGCTTTAATGTCCACAAAGTCCTTTGACCCAACTTCCTTAGCCCATCTCACCAATACTCCACTTTTACTCAGATGGGTGCCTACCAATTCAATCAGCGGGTTCAAATGGAGCAGACGGAGCGTAATGGAGTTCACCAGTGACCTGATATGAAAATGTTAAAGTTGAGGGGTGAGTCCACTGACTCAATGAATGGAAATCAGACTTGTCAATTGATACATAAACTCCTAGATGTAAAGTGCATTACCGCTAAAATAATATGAAATCTCATTTTAGTACTTTTTAGACATAATAAGCACCTAATGCACCCTACATTCAGGAAAGAAAATAACATTCTCTTCATAGTCATATTTCAATAATTTTAAAGAATATAAAATTTAAAGAGACCTTATGTCTAGTAATACTTCAATCAAAATATAAATTTCCTAGGATCCATCACAATATAAGGGGAGAACCTAAACTGAGAAAACAATATTCCCACTCTAGAGGATAAATCTCAACTAAAGGGTAACCCGATTCTCACCACTACACTCACCAAAGGGAAATACTAACTTTCCTGTTCTCTTCCGGAGCATTCTCATCCGGAGGAACCATTCATAATAAAACTCAATCTTCTATCAGGAACTGCACTCACTAACACAAGTAACCTTTATGAAGAACCGCCCTCAAGTGTTAAAGGTTGCAACCTAGGTGCACCTAGTGGTTCTACCACCACTCTACTACAGATCTCAGAATACAGTTCTAAATTACTTTCATATTTCTCATACCATTCATACTTTCACAATATAAAATTTAGATACTTTTCATACTGTGGAACATAATAATAAGTTTCACATATATATATATATATATATTTATATTACTTTCCTCAAAATTATTCAAAATCACACTCAAATAGAATCATTGAGCCACAAGTTAAAATTTAACACTTTAGGCATCAAGAGGTAAGTAAGAATCCACTCATCGTTGCTATATTTGGAAACTTAGTATAACTCTCCAAATAGTTCTACTTCAAGGCTGAGTTGGTTCCAAGGAAATTGTTCCAGGCGTCCCTATAATTGTAAAGTGCCAAACAGCAAGAATGAAGCTAAGCTAAGAAATTCTACATTTCTAAGAGGTATATATATTTATATATAATTTGAACACCACTACAAAACTTCCAAATGTGTATATATATATATATATATATATATATGAACAAATCTCTTACTTTGTTAGTGGCTTCAAGGAAAATTCTAAAAATTTTGAAGTTTGTCCACTGGAAGAATGGTAATCCAAAAGAGGTAATACAAAGTGCCCCTAACATATATACAATTCAAGAGAATATAGTTATTACCATTTAAAATTTTTGAATTGTAAAGGCTCAAGGGAAAACATACACTTGTTCAGAATACATCAAGAAAATTTAGGAAACCAATAACCCAATAAGAAAAAGGGAGTGAAACCATGAAACGTTTGTCATTTTTTTTTTTTTTGCTGTCCCAAAGTTAGAAATTTCAGATTGGGTTCATCTTGAACAGAGGAGGCACAAAGATGGACTTACAGTAGATGGGAACTTGAAGACAATTTCCCACACGTCCTTGGACTGCAGTAGATACGGATGGCAACAAAATGAATGAGTAGCAACCGTTGTAGCAGCAAAACTGGCAGACAACAATGGCTGTGGCCACGATTTCGGTGAACAGCAGTGGCAAGACAACATCAGCTGCAAGGATGACACCTACGGTGGTTGGTGGTGGCTGGACGGGAACGTGCGATGGTGGCATGGTGGGGCTGGGAAGTCGAACCGACGGCAATCGATGATGAGAATGGAGCCCGTTTATGGAGGAAGCAGGAGAGTAAACTTTGTAGAAATAATTTCTTACTAAACGTCAGCTGGAGAAGTTTTGAGAGAGGGGGGCTTTTTTTTCTGATTTAGAGATTTTAAAAGAGAGAAGGACCTTTTTGCAATATTTTAGAGTTATGGTTTTGCTGTTTAGTCTCTAGTCTTTAGGTTATTTATAGTTAAACCCTCCTTTTGTTTATTTTATTTTGAACTTTTAAAATTGTACATCCTTTTAAAAATTTGGGTATTACAAGTTATTGTTTCAAATATGACTATGTTAATTTTTTTTAAATATGTTTTATTATTTTAGTTAACGTTGTTTTTGTTTTTTTAATATGTTTTTCTATTTATGTTCTTTGATTTTTACTTTTAATCTTTTTTTTTATTTTTTTAATCTGTTTTTGCTATTTTTGATTTTGTTTTAATTTAGTTTTTAATTATTATTTTTGGTTTGGTTTTGTTTTATTTTTTTATTATTGTTTTTTGTTGTTATAATTCTATTTGTTGTTTAAGTTATATTCTAGTTGTTGTGTTATTTTATTTGTTATTTTTAAAATAGATTCTAGTTGCTATTTTTTTTTTAAAATTTTATTTTGGTCTTAATACTTTTAATAATTTTATTTTGGCTCTAATACTTTTAATAGTATCATTTTGGCCTCAATACCTTCAGTAATTTCATTTTGGCCCCATTGCTTTAAAAAATTTTATTTTGTTCCCAATATTTTCCAGAATTCTGGTAAAAAATAATGTTTGGGACCCAATATTTTAGAAAATTTGTTTTGATCCCAAACATAGTGAAAATCACAAATTTTACCCCAAACCTTTCGACAATTAAATTTTGACACATAATAGATAATCCTCAACTTCTTTCCAACATTATGTGGAGAATTGTTCTCCAGTAATGTGAAGCTTTATGTGGAAATTCATTTTTTCATATTGTCTTATTTTATTCAAACATTATGTGGAGATTTGTTCTCCCATTTTGTTGAGCATTATGTAGAAATTCATTTTTCCCATATTGTCTCATTTCCTTTTAAACATTATGTAGAGAATTATTCTCTCATGTTGTTAACTTTATGTGGACATTCATTTTATCAAATTGTCTTATTTCCTTCATAAACATTATGTAGAGAATTGTTCTTGCATTCTGTCAAGCTTTATGTAGAAGTTTATTTTCTCATATTGTCTTAATTCATCCTAAGATTTTGTGTGAAGATTTTTTCTCTCACATTATCTAAAATTAGTTGTTGCCTTAGGAAGTTGATCATATATCTTTCCTAGACACGATCTTATCAAATTATCTTAACTACGTTAACCTTGATCCCTTTAGAGGTACGTAGGCACTTACATAGTGAGACAGGTCTGGTTCTCTTCCACATTACCCAAAATAGTTTTCACCTTTGGGATCATATTGCATATCGTCCCTAGGCAAATCTAAAACACTGTCACCTTAAAAAATTGATCATATATCTTTCCTAGACATAATCTTATCAAATTATTCTGAACTACGTTGACCTTGATCCCTTTAGGGGTACTTAGGTACTTACATAGTAAGGCAGGTCTAGTTCTCTACCACATTACCCAAAATAGTTTTCACCTTTGGGATGATATTGCATATCCTCCCTAGGTAAATCTAAAACAATGTTGCCTTAGGAAATAGATCATATATCTTTCCTAGACACAATCTTATCAAATTATTTCAAACTACGAGGACCTTGATCCCTTTAAAGCTATGTAGGCACTTACACAGTAAGATGTATCCGGTTCTTTCATCTTTTTATTTTCTCTAAATTGCAATAACAAAAAGGGCTAATTAGATCTATTAAAATACGATGATTATTAAGCATAAATAATTTAGAGTAACCATCCTTAGGGATGGATGCTGTGTGGTGCCTAACACCTTTTCCACTCATAATTAAACTCCCTAACCCTTCCTCTGGTTCCAAGGGCCAGTTTTTAGTTTTTAAAGGATCCCAATTATCCTTATAATTAATTGGTGGCAACTCCATTTTTTTTATCTCTGTGTTTTTTCCCTTTTGTCGTCTTAAGGTTATGACAGTGCCTTTTTTCTGGTCGTCACGTTGTGATAGTTTGGCGACTCCACTAGGGAAAATTTATGAGCTTTGAAAGTTTGTTTTCAAAAGCAACAACTCCTTTACGAAGCCTTTTTGTAAAAGTCAAAATAGGTATTATCTTTTATTAAAAAGGGTAAATTTTGAAAAGATGAGCTTTTACCACTTACATTTGTTTATGCCAAGAAAACAAGAAGATCATATGCATAAGATAACCATACAAGTGGATCATTAAGCTATGTCCAAAATTGAAGACCAAGTGCTCGAGATCGAAGAGATAACAATCAAATGGCCATTGAGAGTTAAAGCTATAAAATTAAGGAGCCAAATAACAGACTAGACTAGATGAAGTACAATCATTAACTCAACAGCTAATTAGATGATCTTCGAGTATAAATATGTAACCTCAAGTGAAGTGGAGAACAAGATTTAAACAAGCAAAAAAAAAAAAAAAAACTTAAACAACTATACTCTGCTGCAAACACTTCTCCATCATGCTTTACATGAGATAATATCTTGAGGCTACCTTAAAGCTTATTTATTCCAAATTCCTTCAAAGTTTGCTAGATTACCTGTGAGAAAATCTAGTGAGGTTATCCGAGTTTGGTTGTAAAAAGCCAAGTTCTTAAGCTGTTGTGAGTTTAATAGGAACTTATAAGAAAAACCTAGTGGTTAAGAGGTTACTCTACTAGGAGTCTAAAAAGCTGTGTGTGAGTTTAGCTGGGTTCTTAGGAAAAACTCAGTGCAAAAGTAGGTTGACTAGGGTCTTGGTTGTAAGGACCATGTATAGCTTGTTCTTGTAATTTATGATTACCCATAGTAAAATTCCCTTGCTTTGCACTTATGGAGTGGATGTAGAATCTGACTTTTGTTATATATAAACCACTATAGATTGTGTGTGAATTTCTTTGACCCTTATCTATTAAGCACTTTTTACTTACTCATAGTTTCTTAAACAATGTTGCTCAACATATTCTTATTTCTTAAAAGATCCATCCTTGCATACCTTTTCTTATAATCAATGTTCTTACCATTTTTGTGTTTAAGTTTTGACAATATATCTTTAAGTAACTTGTTTGAAAAAGTCTTCTTAAATTGATTCAAATCTTATAAGTTTTCAAAAAAGAGCAACCAAGTTCTTCTAGTTTCTCAGATAAGAAGGAATTTCTACCTACTCAAAAAAGATTTAAGAACTTACAACACCTAATTCAACCTCCATTTCTTGGGTGTTTCACATTAATGCAATGCATGTTCTATCTAGCCAGAGTGAATCTAACTCTGATGGCCTTTCCATCTCATAGTATTCTCAATGTGAGGTACTATAGCATTTTTCCTTTCTAGCCCAGAATGATCCTCAGGTGGTAAGGCATGTGTGATATGAGACATAAATTCATCCATGATATGCACATATGATCCTCAGGTAGTTTGTCTTATTACACTCTATTATGTCATAATTACCATTTTTCCTAAACTTAACTTTCATTAAATCAGTCCTTCCTATACAAGCGAGTTATACCAAAATATCTTATCATCTTTGTACTATTATTAATACAATAATATGTGCCTTCATCATTGACCTACCCTTTTTCCCATGTTACCTGATCCATGCCTCATGTACAAATTCCTTGATTGACCTAGTGACTTTCCTTTTCCCTTATTCTTGTAGCTCATGTGTTATGTACCAATTTTCTTCTACCTTAGTATCCTTTTAGGTTCATTTCCATCAACATTTCGTTTTCCCTAATCTACATTCATTAAATGAAACAAAATCTCAAAATATGGCTAAACACACCCATATCATGTCCGATTATACTTTTAGGTTTTCAAACATACCTTTAAGTTCAAATAAGCATTTCCTATGGTTTCATGGTCATACATAAGTTAGGATAAGTTTTACTCACCTTAGTAAACCTTCGGGTGCCATAAAACCTACCCAAAATTTTTGAACTACTCTTGGGGATTCCAAAAGGTCACCTACAATTCCATATGATGATTAAAGTATTCTACATGGAGATATCCTAGCTCAAAATTAAGAAAAATTTAAGAATCAAGCTTCAAGGTGAAAGAAGTTAGTATTTAAGGTTACTTAGACTTCTACTAATCTCCTTAGGTTGAATTCGAGTAGCCCGAAGCTCCTCTCTACTTATAGTCATTGTTGGTAGGTGTCTATAAGGGTTACCACCAAATTTTGGAGATTAAGGTAAAAGGTTCTCCCTTGAAATTTGGGGGAAATTGTAGGAAATTAACTTACCTAGGATTTGGTTGCAAAAAATCCCTTCGAAAATCTCCTCATGGCTGTTGGGTCTGGTTGTTTATCCTAAGTGTTTATGGTACAAGCATGGGTTTTAAAATTTTTAAAACATTCAAACTTGTAAACTGGTGGAAACAAAGCACATAGGCAAATAACTCATGGCTAGAAAGAGAAGTAAAATAGTGAAGAAGTTTACATACCTCTTGTAGTCACTTTAATCTTGTAATATACTTCCTAACCAAGCACATTGATCGTTATTCTTTGAGACGTACCAGTCCACGAAACCTACAGTGAATAGGCTTAGTGATTGGAATAAAACAAAAGATAAAAAAAAAAATTGATAGCTTTCAGAGTAAATTAGAAAGCCTTCCCTTTCCCCCTCAAGTATAGCATGTAGAAATCTATAAAGGCATTCAAACAAAACTCAATTTTACTCGTAGTTTTTTCTCTAAAAAATTTGAGGCACTCTCAAGGTGTTTTCTATCTAATAATTTTGGCCACAAGGAAAGAAGGGTTTAGGTTATATTTATACTAACCTAACCCTAGGTTATTCCTTTAAATTCAAAATTATCCTTTCTTAAACCTTAGGGATTCTACATGCCTACTAGGGAGAATAAATAATCAAATTATCTAATTAATTTATCAATTAATAATTGTATTATTCAATTGACAATTATTCAATTGATAAAGTCATATTTTATTTAACTCTTAAATAAAATATGTGGAAAAATATTTGGCGCTTTCTAATTGTTCATGCTTGAATATAAAATTCAAATAAAGAATTGTATTTAACTAAATCCCATTGACTTAGTTAGTATGCTAATGTAGGTTACTTAAGAAACTAAAACTCCTTAAATTTCTAATTTTTTATTCACTAGGATACTTAGGATAATTAGGAGGAAATCAAGTCCTCTCCTTTTGAGCCTGCTCCTCTCCATCATATGGAGATGAGGTTGTTTTACAAGTTTGAACAATTCAAACTTTGCAATAATATTAGGATAAATAAATAAAATAATTTTATCATAATAAAATGATATAGTCGAAATTCCTAATTAATATAGGGATTTAATTTTCTTTTAATCAACTTCTTCAAATTAAATATTTGAACAATTCAAATATTAATTTTAAGTGGTTAAATCAAAATTAATTACTAAGATGAAGGTTGTCTTAATTGAGATAATACTTGTCTTAATTCAAACAAACATTTGTCTTAAAATTCTATTATCTAATTAAAATAGCACTTGTTTAAATTAGACAACTAATGTGAGAATTACTTTTGTCTCTTTAGTGACATAAATATTTCTCACATTTTCAAGCATCACTAGGACAACATTTGTCCTAAAATAACTCTTTGTCTAAATTAAGACAACTTTTGTCTTAATAAAGACATTAGCTAAAACACTATCAATTAACTTCATCTTAAATCTATTCTAACTTAATGTGGATAGAATTCTTCAAAGCTGGGTGGAGAATCCGTTTGGACATAGGAACTTCATGCTCTAATAAATTTAGGATTATTTTAATCTCATTAATATAATTATATTTTATTAATCATGAAGTCATTTCACCAAAGACTCATGATTGCACTCTTGATAATTCCTAAAATTATGATAAGTCGATGTTGAACATTGATTTGTCTAATTTGTAGACCTAGTGTTTGTGAACCCTTGTAGCCATTTATTGACACAAGATAAAATTATCGGTTTTACCCTTTATGTTAATTTTGTCCCATAGTCTCAAATTTAATCTAATAAGTGACTAAATCTTTAGAACTTCTCTAAAATCATTTGAAAATGATGAATAGCTAATTCATCATTTTACTAGTCCCAGATATGTCACTTGTCTTCTTGATATCACTAGAAATGATGTAATGCTACGAACTCTATTTCCTAGATTTATGTTCCCAGATGTTCACTCTCACTATGATCCCAACATACAGAGTCTTGACCAATGTCACTCAATGATCGTGCCCATAGTATATCAAAGATGATAATGGTTATGAACACAAGTTCATAATCCATCAAGATTTTGGTTCTACCACTAACGAATACAATGTGTGAGTTCAAGTTCAAAGCAACAGTATTGACTTGAACTTGATATTTCACTTAATTCCAATTTATTTAATGGTGTTATTACTTAAAGTTACTACATAAATTATTTGAGATTCATCATTCTCTTATAAAAGAATGTCATTCTTTGTATAGAGGTAATCCGAACACCACAATCTTAATTGAACAGAGTGACCGGCTCTATTAAATAACTGTGAATACTATTTTGAATTCATCCAAAGATACATATCTCCTTTTTGCATAACTCTTATACAAATGTATTTTGGTTTATTAGAATCTAGGATCCTTTAGAAAATAAAGCTTACATAAATGAACTATTTATTTATTAATATTAAAATGTATTTACATTAAATTGGGGAATACAACTTGCTTTCCAGGACAACATATTCATAACAGTGGCTCCTAAGCCTCTAACTAGAGCCCTTTCTTCTCCCATGAGAAAATGGCTAATGTCTCAAACATTTATAGAGAATCAAGCAGGTTCGGTCATCCGACCTCGTAGGTGTGGTGAACCACACCTTACAATACAGCCCAAAATGCAACCAAACTTTGTGCACCACTTCTAGCTAATCTCCCTGATCTATTCATGACTTTAGTTCAGAACATTTGCTTATGGTTTGTTCTCGGTGTGCACTATTGTATTTTAATCCATAACCTTTAAAACTCCAGTTAATTTTCCTAAAACGTAGGCATTACAATTTGTAGCACCACCTTTTAGCTTAATTGTGGTGATAGTTCTCATATGGACATTGGTAACATTTCCATTACTTGTTCTATTGCTAGTAAAAATAGGAAAGCTGAGTTCGAAGCTCAAATTTGGGACATTTTTTGCATTAAGCTGCTAAAGTGGGCATTGAAAATCTATCTCTTAGGCATTCTAAAAATTATTTAGATTATTTTATTGTACTTGTAAATATTTTTGTTTATTAAAAAAAAATTTCTAAACATGACTGAGGCACTTTGATTAATGATTTCGTTTTTTTAAAAAAAAAAACTTTTGGACTCATATTTTATATGAAACAAACATGATTTTAGATAAGATCCAGAATGTTGTTTAGTCTTGCATCATTTAAAAAAACAAGATTTGATTCCAAAGTTCCCAATTATTATTAAAGGCAAATTAAGAGAAACTTCTATGAAGTTTGGGATTTAGATATCTAGGTCTACAATAAGTTGGGTCGTACTATGAGTTTTGGATACTGGGCCGCCCATGATGATGACCCAACTCAATACCCAACTAACCCAATTCAAATACTTAAATTGAAATTAATATTTCAGTTAGTTTTTTAATCCAAGAGATGACGATGTTATGAGAAGTTATCCAAGAGGTGGGATTTGGAGGTTAAAAAGAAACATCCAATAGAAAGAAGTGAACTATATGTTATAAAAAAAAACATACAGCAAATGCATTAAAGAGAAAAAAGTTTCTTTCTTAAGAGAGTCAAGGTTGGTAGTTGTGGAAAAGTGTTCTAGATTCATTGTGATCTAGAGCCAAACTATTTGAGTACAAATCATCTAGAGGAGAATTATTTTACAAGAAGACTCAATGGAAAGCAAGTGAAATATATGTTATAAAAAAAACATACAGTGAATGCATCAAAGAGAAAAAAGTTTCTTTCTTAAGAGAGTCAAGATTGGTAGTTGTGGAAAAGTGTTCTAGATTCATTGTGATCTAGAGCCAAACTGTTTGAGTACAAATCATCTAGAGGAGAATTATTGTACAAGAAGAGTCAATGGAAAGCAATGAGACTTGTTCATGGGCCAAGATGGACCGGACTTGGGCCTAAGCCCAAGTACAATCCCATGTTAAATTTAGCCCACAGTCATGGGCCAATCTTTGGCTTTGGCTCAATTCAAGCTTGAGTTATTTTTAGAAGTGCAATCTATGTTTTAATACAATAATGTAACAATACTTTTTGGAACATGAAAATAGTTGTAAAAATATAGACATTAAGAAATACATAAGTGATCTTATCTCAAAAGCTTAGATCTTGTGCATTAATGTCATTATCATTATCACTACTCAATTTTGATCCATCAATCTCATCCCTCAATTCAACTACAAATATTAAAAAAAATTATTAGAAAAGTATTTCACCAATATTCAATACATAAATAACCAATAAATTTAAAAAAAAAAAAGATTATTAAAGGTTACCGTCTCAACACAAAACCAATACTGAAAGTTGACTTAGATGCAACTTTAGATATTGGTATAGCCATACTTATCATGAGCCATTGATGCAAGAATAGGAAATTAAACTAAAGTTGTTCTCCAAAATTCAAGAATGTCAATTTCGCTTTGAATTTCTAAATTCCCTTCATTAAAATATTGAGTTGACTACGATTTCTAATACTGATTGGACCTTGAACTCAAAAAAAATTGATATTCATCAACAGAATCATAATTTCTAGCACACACATAGGGATGGCAAATTGGGCTAGGCCAGCAGGGTTAGCCCGCCCAGCCCAATAAAAATGGTGGGTTAGGTTAAAAATCCTAACCCACCAAAATTGGTGGGTCAGCCAGCCTAGCCCTGCGAGTTGACAAACTTTTGCGTGTGCTGGTGCCAAAACTGAATAATTGAATTGGCTGAAGTTGAAAGCCTAACAAAATTTGAAATGCATTGCCCTAACCGGCCCCCTATCCTCTTCGACTTTGCCTCTTCATCTTCGACAAACCTTCCCCTGTTCCCCAATCCCCATTGCGTTGCATCCGTGGCTAGCAAGTCAGTAACAAAGGACTGAAGCAAAAACACCAAAAAGTTTGACCATCGTACAACCCATCAGCCACTGCTACTAGCCAGTGCACCCACCAGCCACTCAGCATCTTAGAGTATGTGTTTTTTTTTTGTTTTGTTTTTTTTTTGTTTATTAATCATTTTTAGATTGCTAGATTGTGTGAGGTTGAGGTACTTCGTACTCAGGTACATTCTTTATTCTCAAAATTTTGCAGGTTGAAGTTGAATATTGCTCATTTGTTTGAACTTTACAAAAGGTTTGCCCATCGTTTTTCTCTTAATGTCACTAATTTATTAGCTCTATTTACTAGCTTCTTATTAAGTTTCAACTTTTAGCTACTTTTGTGATATTTATTTTCCATATATTTATCTAATTATCTCCTTGGCTCTACCTCTAAATTTTTTAGGGCAAATTTTCTTACCTGAAATTTGTTCTCTTCTTCGAAAATTGTAACCTTGAACAATTCTACATAGTAATCTGTTGAATAATGGTATATAAACTCTCAACTCAGAACAATATCCTCTGCCTCTGTGATTTGTTTTGGACCTTTTATTCTATAATTTTCTCTGTTTTCATCCTTATGAATTTGCTTTGGAAAGTGGAAAGCCATCTTGCTATCTTATATGTTTGAATTCCATGATTTACATTCTTGTATTGAAGTTTGACAACATTGACATACTCTTTCACATAGAGGGAACCTGAGCTTAGGGTTAATTCTTTCATTAAATGCAAGGTAGACAATAGACATGCTAGGTATTTTATAAATACTCATCTTTTGAGCTAAGAGACATTATGGGTTGAATACTCTGTACAAGCATGTGAATGTGCACAAACATACACACTGTGATATTGTGCTATAATTTATTTTTAGAGGAACAGACACAATATAGTCCAAAGATTACATACCTCGTGGTCCTCATGTTGGAAAAGGATAAAGAGAATATCATATAAAATTTCTAATATACTTCTATACATTTGAGGATGTTCTTATTTCTCAGCTAATTAGCCTTATTTGATATAAATATATATTACTATATCAGCTTTTGAATCTTTGATACATCATACATAAACATAATACATTAGATAATTTTAACTGCTAGATGGTTATATGATAACTAATTTTTGTTATCTGGATTATTTTCTAATGCACTTTTATTTGTTATAGTTATAGTGGCTTTTGCATCTTTTGTTATTTAGTTGTCTCAAACATATGATTATAGATGATGATGAATATGATGAACATCAAATTTGTAGGATGGAAACCCCTTCAACTATAGTTGATAAAGGGTCATCTCAAAAAAGGGCTAGAGAAACTTCTGATGTGTGGAAGTTTTTTACAAAGAAAGGGATATGTAAAGATGGAATAGAAAAGGCAGAATGTAAGGCTTGTAAAATGGAATATAAATGTGGGGGCAAACAATATGGGACTTCTACATTGGAATATTCCAAAATGTAAGATGATTAAGTTCTATGATGTAGGACAAATTATTATGGAGACCGATGGGAAGTTGAGGTCTAAAAAAATAGACCAAAAAATAGTACGTGAGATATTAGCTTCCACAATTATCAAACATGATTTGCCCTTTTCATTTGTTGAATATGACGACATTAGAGCTTGGTGGAAGTACTTGAATCCTAATTTTGTTCCTATTTCAAGAAATACTTTAGTGAGTGACATTGCAAAAATTTATTTGAGGGAGAGAGAAACTTAAACGAACTTTGGCCAAGATTCCTAATAGGGTCTGTTTAACTTCTGATTTATAGACTGTATGCACCAGTGAGGGTTACATTGTCTTGACTAGTCATTTTGTTGATGACAATTGGAAATTGAAAAGTAAAATACTTAGTTTTGCTCATATGCCTCCTCTACATTCGAGAGTTGAATTGGCTGCAAAATTGTTTGAATTTTTGAAGGAATGGGGGATTGAGAAGACTTTGGATAATGCATCTAGCAATGATAATATGCAAGATATTTTGAAAGAGCAATTTTCTTTGCATGATAGCTTGTTGTGTGAAGGTGAGTTTTTCCATGTTCGTTGTTCTGCTCATATATTGAATCTTATTGTCCAAGAAGGCTTGAAAGTTGCTAGTGTATCTTTGCATAAAATTAGAGAATCCGTCATGTAAAAAGATCAGAGAGTAGGATGAAAAAATTTGAAGAATGTGTGACAAAAGTTGGTAACATTGACACTAATGTTGGCTTGCGATTGGATGTGCCTACCCGTTGGAATTCAACATATTTGATGCTGGACAGTGCCATCAACTATAAAAGGGCTTTTGCTTTTCTTCAATTGAATGAGAGGAATTATAAATATTGTCCTTCGCTTGAAGAGTGGAATAGAGGAGTGAAAATATGTGAGTTCCTACATCCATTTTATGAAACTACCAAATTGATGTCTAGCTCTTCTTATCCTACATCAAATTTGTATTTTATCCAAGTTTGGAAAATTGAACTGTTGCTAAATCGAAACTTGGTTGGTGAAGATGTAGTGATAAGTGACATGTGTAGAAGGATGAAAGAGAAGTTTGACAAGTATTGGAATAAATATAGTATGGTACTTGCATTTAGGGCTGTTCTAGACCCACGAATAAATCTTTCAGTGTTGGAATATTGGTATTCAAAGGCTAAGAATGATCTTGCTAAATGCCAACAGAAGGTGTCACTTGCGAAGAGCAAGTTGTATTTGCTTTTTTGAGGAATTTTTCAATGTTAATATGTCAAGTTCTTCTTAATCTCAATATCAAACTCTTATGAGTTCTATGTCACTTGCTCCTAGGGTAAGTGAAGCAGCAATGGAAAGCAAAGGATTAGGAACTAATGTAAGTATTTGAACAATTTTTTTTCTTGTATTATTTAATTAATGTCTCTTTTTTGTGATAACTACATTCATTGCTAATTGGTTATAAATATGTAATGTAGGAATTTTTGGAATATGAGAGCCAAACTATTACAAATGATGGAAAATCTGAATTGGATATCTATTTGGAGGATCCAAAGCTTGAATTTAAGTATTATAAAACTTTGGATGTATTGGAGTACTGGAAGAGTCAGAGACACCGATTTCCAATTGTTGTACTAATGGCATATGATGTTTTGGCTATTCCCATAACTATGGTTGCATCAAAATCAGTATTTTCTATTGGTGGTCATGTGCTCAACAAATATAGAAGTTGTACCCTTCCTGAAAAAGTGCAAGTTCTTATTTGCAGTCGTAACTGGTTGCATGGTTATGATATTGGTAATTTTATTTACAAATTGTTAATTTATGTTCTTTATTTGGTTGATATATTGGCTTATTATGATTTTAATTTTTAACTACTTTTATTTTTGTGTATTGTATTATTGTATATGTAGACAATGAAGATTATGCAACTATTAAAACAACTGTGTCAAACGCTAGATCAAATGCTCATTTAGAGAGTATGCATGAAGATAACGAGGAAGGAGAAGTAGGAGATATACAAAAATATTATGATTTCAATGATGTGATGGATGATGACTTTTAAAGAACTTGGTATTTTTTAATTACCCTTTTTATTTTTAAAGAACTTTAAAGGTGTTTGTTTCACAAGTTAAGGTTTGTTTCAAAAGTATTTTTAATTAGTCTTTTATTATACTTGTGTTGCAGAGTAGAACCAGGAAATGAGGATTGAAGAATCTAAGAGGCTAAGAGTCAAGCTCCCTCCCTACTACCCCCTTTCTCTTTTAATTAGTCTTTTATAAATTTATTCTACTTGTGTAAAGTTGATTGTTGTTGTAGACTTTGTATTTCAGCTTTAATTTACATTGTAGTTGGAAATTTTCAATTATAAGATGTCTCTTGCACTTTTAGATTATATATTGCATGTCTTGGACTCTTGGTTAGAGTAAGTGTACAGATTTATATTTTGCTATTTTTTTTAGGCTATGTTTTTCTTTTTCTATTTTGAATGCTAGTAATTGATTTTTATTTTGAATGACTTCATTCTTCAACTAGTGTGTCCAGTGTCCATTGTCCAGCTATGCTTTTAAAGTTTTAATGCAACTATACTAGTAATTGATTTTTATTTTGAATGGATACTTCATGCTGCATACACAATGCATTTCTCAATTCTCATGTTATAATGCCACCAGCTTTTATTTACTTCATGTTCTAGCCTTTTAGGGAAGAGAAAAAACACAAAATGTCCAGTCACTCTTACACTCTTACTCTTCAGTCTTCCCCCCACATTCACAACTTTACTAGGTTAGTAACTTAGTAAGTTAGATGTTATAGCCTTTAGGGAAGTCAGGGAACCAAGGGAAGAGACAAGAGAAAACAAAAAAAAAAATTGTTTTTTGGCCCACCATATAACGGGTAGGTTGAGGGTTTCAGCCCGCCCCTTTTTGGCAGGCCAGCCTGCCCTACCCCACCTAATTAACGGGTCAAAATGGACCGACACGGGTCGGCGTGGGTTGGCCAGTTTGACAGCCCTACACACACATCACTACCACCATTGCCACTAGCATGAGTTATTGGTGGTGTGAAGGAATAATACTTCTTGTACTCATCGTACACATTGTTAAGTGTGTCAACAACACATGTTAGTTGATCCAAGTTACCATAAACTTGGTAAATCCCAAAAAAAACTTCAAAAGAAAGAAACATAAATATCTCGCATGTATACTTGGTAAATCTCTGAAAGTGATCTTTTTCACATCACTATAGTGAGGTTATAATAACTCAAAGATCAATTCATCATTTTGGAGGTGTTTGGTTTACCAACATGATGACACTGGCATATATATACCATTTTGGAAGCATTTAGCATTCTCAGTTTTTCACACTACTATTTAAGATATATCAGTATTATTATATTACAGCATAGGAATGCAAGAAACCTAAATTATTAGAACTCCATATATAGTCTTTAGTATAATTAACTGGAATGATATTTACATCTATAATTGTGTTCTAATAGTCATGTATAGTCCCATGATTAATCACAGCAGTTGCTTTTATATCTAACCATGAGTCTTGGTGGTGAACTAGACCCCACATATAATGCAATTATGTGACACAAGTTTAGGATTTCCTTAAAAAACAAGGAAACATGCAGACTAATTTGAACACAGTGATATAATGGATATTTTAGAAATGCAATTACATTAATGGATTTTGAAATGGGCTGCTTCCTCCTTTCTGCTTCCCAAAGCTGTTGTTTATTAACTTGAAAGGGAAAAAATAACTAGCTTGGAGTAATGCTTACAACTCAAGCAAGACTAATCTAACTTAAATGTCTCTGAAAATTTAATTAACAGTGCAAACAAATTATCTATTTTGAAGCTTGTTTCAAGAGTTTTACATCGATATATAATTTGTTTATATTCGAAATATGTACAGAGAGTTATTTGTGACTTAAAAGTAAACTATTTATGATTTTTGTGATTTTGTGTGTATATGTTTTCTTGTAAATATAATCATAATTTTAGGTACATTGTAGCTTAATTTTTAATGTACTATATGACTTCATATTAAGATATAATTTGTTATATATATTCTTTGCACCTTATATTCATGTTAGTATACATGATTTTCTACACCATGTAATTGAATCTTCATATGGCTCTCTATTAATGCAAAATTTTGTTTTGCACCCCATAATTTGATATTAGCATAAAATTTTTGTATTTTATGTTTGGATAATGATAGATTAAGAAATCTATGGAGGGGAATTGAAACATTGCGATCTTATATACTATAGTATTTTGGATACCTTGGTGTAGGATACCAAGGTAAAGATATCACGATATCTAAGATTCCCATATTTGATATGACAATTAAAAATAGTCAAAGCTAAACGTGGTGTGATATGAGATTTTCATAGATACCACCTAAAATGGTATCATCCCATAATACCCTGGTATCTTGGATGATACTAACATCTTAGATAACATCATACCAAACACATGCACCATAACTGTCTAGTGTCATTCAAGATAATAGGTTCAAGATGATAGTATACCAAATAGTTCATATATAAATAGAAAAATAGTAATAATGTCAAAATTATTCCTAAGATTTGATTCTAAAATGATATTCTTAGGAAAAACCCAAAGCATAAAAGAATTAAAATCCTTATAACCTAATAGGTTAGTAATACCAATCAACCTATTACTAATTAATTGTGAATCGATAAAAGGAAAGTTCATAAAACCAAAAGGTTTTCACTTTCATTAAATGTGCTGTAGAGATAAAAATAAAATATATATGTCACATTATTGGGAACGCTAGACAAACAGGTAATAAGTATCATTGTGGGGAATGTCAGTCTTATTGAGTTATTATCAATATTTATTTTGAGAAGTGCAAGATATTTTTGATGAAATACACTAGAAAAATAACTTTATATGAAAAGGTTCATGGAATATGAAAAAATTAATTTCTTATTTAAAATATTTTTAGAAATCAGGGATCTAGAAAAAAAATCATGGAGACAAATGAAGCATCTTTAGAATATTTTTTTGGTAATAAATATTTAGAACAATATTTAATTTAGAACAATATTTAATCATAATGATTTCTAGACTAATAGTGAGAAGCCAATGATTATTTCATTATTAATGAATGAATATTTATTCATAATTCTTATTTATGAATTAAATTATGTTTAATATATTAAACATGCATAATTAAGCCAGCTTGGCTTCGTATGTGGATAGCCTCATTTGAGTGGGAGTTCTGATATATATATATATATATATATATATATATATATATAATTTAACTAGAAAAATAATGGTATAGTTATGGTTTCTTCTGACGAAGGTAAGACCTATGTAGATCTTTGACCATGAACTTAATTATATGCCCTTTTTATTCTAGTAAAAATTAGGAGTAAATAGATTGTGTATGTGTTTAAATCATTATAAGTATGGAAAAACAAATTGAGATTGTTGTGGCATCTCGAAAACATCATTGTTGAGTTCTACAAGGCGAGAAACTGAACACTGACCATTGAAACATATGGTACCACAAAGTTCAATCTATCTTGTAGAGCAAGAGTCTTGGAGACCTTGAATCATATTGTCATGGTTGATCCTAAGCATAAGAGAGATTAGAAGGCTGGACAAGCTCGAACAAGATAAGATACCATAACTCACATAATGATGCTCAACTATATGGTTGGTGATTTCATGTTGAAGTATAAAAAGTACTTGTCGGCTTAGGTCACATAAATTACACCGAAAGATAAATTTGGAGGCACTTCTTGCAACCAAATTGAAGAGATTGACCGTTAAGTTTCACTCATAGCAAGTACCTAGCTGGTTAAACCCTTATTGATGTGTCCCGGACTATACTCACTTATCCCACACCTGTTAGCAAAGGCAGTCTCTGGTGTTATATATATATATAAGTTTGGCAACCCTCCCCTTACAAGCTAGCTTTTAAGGTAGAGTTAGGCTAGGTTTGTATCATTTGATATAAAAGCCATACCTCGTCTGGTCAGTGTACAATGGCATAACTGTGTGCCCAGCATGAGGACATGCTCCCTAAAACTAGGGGGATGATGTGTCCTATACTATACCTACTTATCCCTATTGGATAGCCAAGGCAGTCTATGGTGCTATATATATAGATTTGGACACTCTCTCCTTACTAGCTAGCTTTTGCGGAGGAGTTAGGCCAGGTTTGTATTTAATTGGTATTAGAGCCTGGTTCTAATCAAGTTTGATTTATCCTTTAATTCGTATTGAAAAAAAAATTTGATTTTGGTGTTGTTCATTGTTTGTTCAATTTGCTCATTAAATCTAGTGGTTTTCGTTATTCTATTCATCTTGACAATTCATTGTTGTTCTACTTGTTCGTATTTCTGTTATGAAATTCTAATAATTTATTTTGACTTTGAGTGTTTATATTCAATTATTGTTTGTTGTGTTGACCAATTCTTGATTTACTTACTGGTTGTGTTGAATTAATTCTAGAATATAGTTGTTTAGAATTCTAGAAATCTTATAAATTGATTCTGGATATTAGTTGGTTATTATAAACAAAAATTACTCTAAATTGTCCCTTCTTTCATTTGAAATCTAATAAAAAAAAATTAAAGGGACGTGTTGTGTGAAAGAAAACGTGTGATTGTTCATGAAAAGTTGTGTTGTTCTGTCTGAATTGTTGTACTAGTTCATGAAAAGTTGTATTGATTCATTTGAAAAGATGTGATTTTTTGTGAAGAGTTGTATTGTTTCATTCCAAAAGCTATGATTTTTGGTGAAGAGTTAGATTGTTCCATTCCAAAAGTTGTGATCTTTGGTGAAGAGTTATATTGTTTCATTCCAAAAGTTGTGATTTTTGATGAAGAGTTGTTTGTTTCATTTGAAAAGTTGTGATCTTTGGTGAAGAACTATGTTGGTTCTAATTGAAACATTGTGTTGCTTCAAGGGAAACATTGTGATGGTTTGCTGAAAAGTCATCTTTGTTCAATTTTTGCTGTTTCAAATTTTCTTGTCTTAGTCTTCAAATTTCCTTTGGGTCACTTCATTTATTGTTTCTGTCTCACACAAGCAATCACCTCTGGCACGAGACGTATGTATTCTTTAGTACTAGATGAGACAACGAAAGCATTGTAGAGGCAAATAAGAATACAAACATAATGAAATGTCACCTTGGTAAATGACCAAGATGAGATCCACAGAAATATCCATAAGTGGATTGAAATATAGATTCCCACTATCTATATTACCTGCAGCCGAATACGATACCTTTTTTTGGCGCCATGAGGGCGAGAAGAATGGTAGGACTCAGGTTAGGTACTAGATGTGCCTAGACTAAGATACATACAGTGTAAATAACAAAAATCAATGTACAATCTTAATTATAAGAGTAAGAGATATACCGTAACATGCATTTCATACTGCATGTGCTTATTGATCGCACTTGGGAAATGAGTGCATAGATCCTTGCTTCATCGTTGTGTTAGTCCTAAAACATATTGAAAATAATCCTCAACTATGTCCTAATTACTTTAACAGTATAAGAAGATAAGTTAGAGTGACAATTACTTTAGCATATCTTTAATTGTCATGATAATTTGGCTTAAAGGGATGTGACTAGTAAAGCTGCTATCCTTTAAGTGTTTTATAAGCAAAATGAAGATTACTTGTGTAATCAATGGGTCCCTCGGTCTTCAATTTTCAAAAATGATGTTGAATGAAGGAGATGAAATGGGGAATTGGGGATTTTGACTTAGTCAAATCCCCAACTTCACAAAATGCCACCATTTTATCATAATAGGCCATTATATATGCATGTCAAGATTTAACGGAAATGTGGCAAAATGTTAGTCCTAAAAAAAATTTGTTACCTCTCAAGTAATAGAATTAATATTTTGAAGACATGTGGCAAAAGTTAAAATGGAGGAATATTTTGAAACGCTTTAAAAATAAGGGATTACTTTGAGAGAAAGTATACATTTGGGGAACTAAAACATTAAGGGCCTGTTCGGATGTTTTTTAAAAAGAATAACTTTTATAGAATGAGAAGTTTATTCTTAAAAAATAATGTATTTTAGTAGAATGAGAAGTTGTTTTGCGTTCGAATGCAGTAAATGAGAATGACTTTTGAATCAAAAAATGTGTTCAGCTGCAAAACTGTAAAAGCACTTTTGATTAATAAAATTACTAAAAAGGGTATGCACAAGAAATTAATAATTAATAATTTTTAATGGATAAATATTATATATTTAATTTAAAAATAATAAAATGAATATATACATGATTAAAACTAATAATTTTTAAAATAAAATAATAATTATGTAAAAATAATTATAATAAAAAATAACTTAATGAAAGAAATAATATAATTATATTAAAAAAATATTTGATTAAATTTAAATTTTATAATTATGATAAAATTTAACTATGATATTATAATAAAAAAAAGATGTAACTATGATGAGCAGAGGGGTAAAATAGTCAAAAAAAAATGAATCTACTTCTCCTAAAAGGAGAAGCTACAAACTGGGGATTCTACTTTAATCACAATTTCTTATTTTACTTCTCATTCTCCTTCAAAAAGAAACATATATGAACAGTTCAAAAAATTACATAAGTCATTATTTTTAAAAAATTCTCCTTCTCCTTCTCCTTAAAGCATTGCCGAACGCAGCCTAAATCACTTATTATTAATTGATACGAGAGCAGGTATTATTGATAGCGACATATGACGTGGCTCTAGTGTTTTGTACGATTCGTCTAGAGTTACAAACAATTAAGGGCTACAATTGCATTACATATATACTTTGAAAATGCACTCACATTTACGCTCTAATTCAATACTCTCTCTCTCTCTCTCTCTCTCTCTCTCTATATATATATATATATATATATATATATATATATAGATTTAAATAAAGTTTAATATTTATCTATAACCATTTTTCTTTTTCTTTTTTTAATGTGGTTAGAGTTTTCTTATGAATGTTTTTGGAACAAAAGAAATTTCTTATATTTTAATTAATTAATAATCATATTCATCCTTTTATATCTATTACTCCTCTAAAAATGAGAATTGTTTACAAGTTTTTTGTCCAAAAATACACATAAAATATTGTTTTTTACAATTAAATCCTCCTCTAATACCTTTAGAAAAAACGGAGACATTATATATAACTTTTTTTTCCAAAAGTGACATTGCGATTGACTCTAATTCAAATATAACTTCTTTTTCAAGTCAAATATATTATAAGTTTTCCTTTCCAAAAGTCACGTAGCAATCGATTCTAATAATAAAACAGTGTATATCATTTCTTTGAGGTCACATACTCTCTTTACTACTTCTCTATCTCTCCCCAATCCCCTTCTCTATGTTGCTCCATTTTCTATTCCTTATGTTCTAATTCCTTCTAGATGACGGTATCGTTGTCATTGAACTCTCCTCTGTGAGTTTCGCCTCCGGCCATGGAGAGTTGGTAAATGTTCTTACGTAAACCTTTTCTTGTTGTCTAACCCTTCATTTTGCAAGTTTTGAGAGTGACATTTTATGGTTGTGTTCTCTTTTTCCTTTATTTTTTTATTCTATTTCTTTTTTTCTTTTTTGTTTTTGTTCAATTTGGTTTTTGGTAATGGATGCAGGATCTCTATGTTCTTCCATGACCATGAAACCACAATCCCGATGCCCTCGTCTAGAACAATGTATTCAAAGAAAGAATTCCCAAGAAAATATGAGAAAATAAATTTGATCCTTTGATATTGTAGTTCAACTGGCCAGACGTCTATAACTGCCATTTTTCTATGTAACTTATTTAGGGTTTCTACGATTCCACCTTTCAAGCTACCAGTTTGGGTTTCATCTTTAATATGATTAATTAGTACGAAATTTTTTAGAAATAAGGGAATTAATTTTCTTTGACTATTGATAATTTACCAACTTAATTTTATCCATTGTAGTACTAATAATCTATAATTAAATGTGCAATTAAATTATGATATCTTTACATATTTTAACATTGAATTTACCCTTTCGTTGATGTAAATATCATCATATCAACAAAAATAACTCAGGTACTATGGCTGCACGGTGTATTTGCTGTCACAATCGCACCACGTGGTGTTTCTTTGCTGTTTTTTGGTAAAAAACACCATGTGTCGTGATTGTGACGACGAACGCATGATGCGACTGTAGTACTGTAGTACCGTAGATCCTCTCCATATCAACATACACATTTTCAAACTTCCATGTGATTGCTCTTGATCCTACCTTGGCTTCTCTTTCAATTTGTAAAATTCCATGTGAATTCTACAAAGAATCTTTTTTAATACCTGTTGTAAAACTATTTTATTTTGGTAACCACTTTTGTTTCCCCCTTCAATTTGTTTTTTATTGTCTCGATCCAAAAGAAATATTCCCCTCTTTATTGTGTTTTTGGGTGGTTTATCCTTTCTGCATCAACTATTTAATGAAGGTGTTTCAGGCATCACTTTGACTTCTATCTATTAAATTTATGATTTCCTTGAAATTAGTGTGTGATGAAGATTCTGTGAGAATAATATGTAATTGAACTACAATCAGGTTGTTTATATGTGCTTCAGGTGTGAGTTAATTGTCTCATGAAATTTGAGTCTTCATTGTATGTGCTTCACATATTCTAGTGGTGAGACTTCTGTCAGTTTTCTATCTTGTCGAAATTATATGTATTATTCACTCAAAATTAAGATTTTGTGCCATAGGGCTAATTCACTGATTTAAATTCGACTTCGGTCATTCTTTGAATTAGTAGTTTAAGTTGCCAAACATCTATAAGTTCTATTTTTTCTATGTAACTTATTTGGGGTTTCTACAATTCCACCTTTCAAGCTACCTGTTTGGGTTTCATCTTTAATATGATCAAATTTTGGAAGTTTTGATTATAAGGAAATTGATATGATCAAAGAAGGGAATTCTTCTTTGATTATTGATAATTTACGACCTTCATTTTACCCATTGTAGTACTAATAATCTAATATCAAATGTGCAATTAAATTATGATATCTTTTCAGATGTTAACATGCAATTTTCCACCTTTATTTTGTTAAAATAAGTCTTTGAACCAATTTATTTTGTCTGTTGTCGATGTAAATATCACCATATAATATTAACATATCATTCTTGGAAGCATAAGAAACTGATCCCTACTATGCTTGAGCCCTCGCTTTAATTTTTTTTCTATAAAAAAGGAAGTCATGTTGGGTCTATAAATTCAACTTAACTATAATATATATTATATATCATGGGTATCTGGTATGTTAGGTTAAAGGGTTCTTTAAATATCAAATTCTGCACTTGGACTTCTTACTAGCTTTTTAGTTACCAATTTATGTCTAGACTTAGTCTTTTAACAAAGATGTAACATTTCATTTGTGATATGATTCTGTCCATGGCATTACTTCCTAGCTAAGTTTTACACACACACAAAAAAAAAAATGATTAAGAATACCTAAATAACTTGCTAATAATATTTTATTGTCACAAGTGTGCAATTTTAAAGGGATGGAACTATTGTTTAATTAGTTGAACTAAAGAAACAATGACAAATTGATAGCCTTGATATTTTGTTTTGTTGGTAACATTATTGTTGTTTGTATAGAGATTATTTTTGAGATATGCAAATATAAATTGCTGGATCTCTAGATTAGGCCTAGGTGACATTGGTATAGGCCTATGTTTTAAAACAAAAATTAAACCATATCAAGCACGAAATGCAGCGAAATAATAAACACCAAAGGCATAAACGAGTTGATGAGATTCCAACAATGAAATAAGTTTTTGTTTGCCCAAGAAAGTTCTAAATCAGATTCGATAAATAAACCTTGACCCAATGCTTAAAGCAAACACGAACCTGAGGTATAAGAAAGATATTGACACCATACTCAAAAAAGGGATAGGAAATTGAGTGATAAGTCAGGGTAGAACGACATAATAACGAAGTTCCTGATAAGTTCAAGAGTTCAATGAAGAACCAAAGAAGGATAAACCTTTCAATTAAAATTCAAGTATGAAGAACAAAACTAAAACACACCAATATATAGGCGGCTACAATAAGCAACCCTAAATCAACTAAACTCTAAGACAAATGGGCTTACAACAAAATAAAGGTCCAACCCAAAATTACAAGATTAAAAGGGTTCAACCTAAACTAAAATAAACTGATGCTCACAGCCCAAACCTCTTACTTGGATTACATTGACTAAATCTTGATTTCCTTTTGGGCCTAACTTAAAAATATGTGCTACTTTGATAGATTGTTCAACCCAAGTTTCTTGAATCAACCCATTAAGTGTCTTCTTGATTTTCTTAGCTCTTGCTCTTGTTGCTGACTCATCCAGAATATGCAATGGATCCTTTGATTGTGCTTGCTGATTCTCATCATGAACTACATGAATTCACAAGGGAAAAAATAATACCTTCGTACTCATAGGAAAATAGTGAAAGCTTCTCCACCAACCAAATTGACCACCTATTCTGTGAATTCCTTCAATCCCAAGAACCTGTAGTGAAATAGATGAGAAGAAAAAATAATAAATTATATGATGGCACTTTAATGTCCCTCAAGTTTATGGCCTCATTTGAAAGCTCTCCACTTCTTTGAAGATGGCATCACACTTGGTTTTTCCTCTCAATCCTCATGCCTCCAATGAGTGTGTATTTGTGTGTGTATGGTGGATAGGGGCTTAATAGTGTATTTATATTGGTCCTAAGACTAAGTTTTTTATATGTATTGAAAAACTAACAAACTTAAAAGACCTCTTGTAACCACCACCTTCTCTAGGAGTTTTAGAATTGTTAAATCTATTATTATATGAAAAAAAACCACCTTCATCTTATTTGATGTTCCATTATTTCATTTAACAAAAATAAAATAAATGGGGCTCTCTTATTAGCCAATAACTTGTGTGCATGAATTTAAAATTCAATGAATAGAATTTTAATTTCAGCAACCTCCTTAACCACATAGTCATTTAACGTGTTTAGGATATTTAGTGATCATAACTCTTTACAATCATTATCCTATCCCACTGTGACCATAACCTCTTAGGATGATTCAAAATTGAACAAATCATATTTGTTTCCAAGAGTGGTTGGCTGAAATCTCCATGAAATTTTGGAGGTTGACTTGTTTCAAATTTGTAACCAAGACAACTATTGTCTTAATTTAACAACACTTGTTTTAAATAAGACATCTTATGTCTTAAAAATTTCTTTGTCCAATTAAGATAACTTTTGTATTAATTGAGACAAGCTATGTTGTAAGAATTCTCCTTGTCCAATTAAAACAACCATTGTCTTAATAAAGACAAGCAATGTAAGAAATCACCTTGTACTTGCATTTCTTGAACTAAGACACATCAAGCACACTTAGAATAACTTTTGTCCTAAAGGAATGTTTGCCAAATCAAGACAACATTTGTCTTATTTAGGACAAGTACGTCTTATACTAAGACATACCAAAAACTTGTCTAAATTGAGACAACCTTTGTCTCATTGAATACATATTTTGTTTACTTAAGACAACCCTTGTCTCAAGACAAATTTTGTCCAAATTAAGACAAATTTTGTCTTAATTAGGACAACCCCTAAAACACTAAATCCCATCATAAAATCTATCAAAATATTCTCTTAACTTAAATTAATTGAATTCTATGAAGCTAGATGAGGAATCTGTTTAAACATAGGAATTTCAAGCTCCAATGAACTTAAGATTATTTTAATTCATTAAGATAACCCTAGTTCACTAACCATGAAATCATTTCACTAGAGATTCATGGTTGTACTCTTGAAAAACTTTAAATTATGAGAAGTCAATATCTAACATTGGTTGTCCAATTGCAAACCCTATGTTTATGAACCCTCGTAGCCATTCATTGACACAAGGTAAAATTACTGTTTTTTCCCTCATATCAAATTTGTCCCATAGTCTCAGATTTCATCAGACAAGTGACCAAATATTTTTAGAATAGATAAAAAAAGGTATCAATGAATGATGAATAGCTAGTTTATAATTCATTGGGCCCAGGTTTGTCACATATCTTCCTGAAATCACTAGAAGTGATATCTATACAATGAACTCCATATCTTGGATACATGTTCCCTGATGCTCACTCCTATTATGATTCCGACATATAAAGTCTTGACCAACATGATACGATAATCCTACACATAATATATTAAGGACCATAATGGAAATGAAAACAAGTCCACATTCCATTAGGATTCTAATTCAGCCATAAGTGCCTAGGTGTGAGTTCAAGTTCAAAGTAACGGTATTAACTTGATATCTCTCTTTATTCCAATTCATATAATAGTGTCAATACTTGAAGTTAACTACTTCAACAATTTGAGATTCACCATTCCCTTAAAGGAGAATCCTACTCCTTTAGAGGTGATTTGAACACTATAGTATTCATTGAATAAAATGAATAGCTCTATTCAATAACTGTGGACATTCTTTTTTATTTATCCAAAGATACATATCTCCTTTGCATAAATTGTATGCAAATGTATATAGGTTCATTTAGAATCTTGGTACCTTAATAGCTAGAGTACAAAGCTTACATAAACAAACTCTTTATTTAATTATTAAAATGTATTTGCAACATATCAACTAATACATGATCGGGAATATACTTGCTTTCCTGGGCACCATATTCCCAATAATCTCCCACTTGCTTTAAAGCAAGTATGACATGTCCCTAACCCTTAATCCCTTTAGGTCACCTTTGAAGCTCTTTTGGGAAAGAGTCTTTGTAAATGAGTAAGCTACATTCTTCTCTATCGTAATTTTGGTGATGACCACCTCCCCATGCTATACAATCTCCCATATGAGATGATACTTTCTCTTAATGTATTTAGCTGCTTTGTGATTTCACGGTTCTTTTGAATTAGCTATAATTCCACTATTATCATAGTAGAGAGTAATAGGTTTATCCACATCTAGAACCACCTCAAGATTTATAAGGAACTTACACAGCCAAACAACTTACTTTACATTTTTGCAAGTTGCAAAATATTCTGCTTCCATGGTTGAGTCAGCAATGCAAGATTTCTTCACACTCCTCCAAACTACGGCTGCACCTCCTAAAGTGAAAATTGTGTCTGATATTGATTTGATATAATCGAAATCATATTTGAAATCTGATTCAGTGTAACCAATTAGAACTAGGTCACTTTCAGAATATACCAGCATGTAGTTCTTCATCCTACGAAGATACTTGAATATATACTTGATCGTAGTCCAGTGTCCCATGAATGGGTTTGACTGAAACTTGCTTATCAAACCAATTGCAAGCAGATACATGATACTCCTTATAGCTGATGAAAAGGGCATTCACCTCATTTGCTCAACTTCTTGAGGAGTCTTTTGTGATTTCTCCTTAGAAAGCTTAATTCCATGCCTAAAGGGTATGTAACCCCTCTTAGAACCTTACATGCTAAACTTTGTCAACAATTTGTCAATGTAGGTTGCTTAAAGTTATATGTCTATTATTTTGATCTCTTATTAATTAGATCCCAAGAACATAACTAGCTTCCCCTAAATACTTCAAATCAAATTATTGATTCAATCATCATTTTACTGTAGACCATTTCTAATGAGTAGAATATCATCTACATAGAGTATTAAGAAAACAACCTGAATGTCCTGTATCTTTTTATTGACACAAGGTTCATCTGCATTTTATTGGAATTTGTAAGATTTGACAGCAGAGTCAAATCTTATATTTGAAGACTTGGAGGCTTGCTTGATTCCATAAATGGACTTGTGCAATTTACATACCTTAAGCTCTTGGCCTTTTTCAATGAAACTGTCTGGTTGAGCCATATAAATGCGCTCTTCAAGATCCCCATTTAAAAATACGATCTTAACATCCATCTACTATATCTCATAATCCTATAGATAATGGAACCCTACTGGATTTAAGCATAGCAACTAGTGAGAAGGTTTCTTCCTAATTGATACCTCTTATCTAGGTATAATCCCTAGTCACTAACCTAGTCTTGAAAGTCTCTACAAGAGTCTAGACTTTGTTAGAATGCATGGACTCCAACTCTAATCTCATTTCCTTTTGCCAATATTTAGCATCAATATCTCTAATGGCATCCCCACATGTTACAAGATCAGATTCATGTTCCCAAACCCATGTATCTATCGAATTGTTTAGTAACCCTTCCTATACGACGAAGTACCACCAGTTCTGATTCAACTCTTGAATTCGAGCTTATTTTGAATTTATCATAATTAACTTTTGAATCTAACATACCACTTTTTTCTTCCAAAATAATCTTGCTCTGAGGTTTGTGATTTCCCACAAAGTCCTCTTCTAGAAGGTTACATTTGCACTAATGAATACCTTCTCATCATGGTGCTATAGAAATAATTCCCCCTTATACCCTTAGGCTATCCTATAAACAAACACACTTCTATCTTTGGTTTTATCTTAGTGGAATCAGGCTTATATATAGGTCCGGACAACCCCAAGTTTGCAAAGTTTAGCAAGTATGCTACTATTTGTATGTGTTACCTCTAGAATGATTTTGGAATTGCTACATAGGACATCATGGATCTTACCATTTCTAAAAGAGTCATATTTCTTCTTTCAGCAACCCAATTTATTGAGGTGTTCTAGGTGCTAATAAATTGGAAAAAATTTCATTATCAACCAGATACTACTAAAACTAATTAGACAAGTACTCACCAACTCAATATGATCAAAGTTATTTCAATAGCTTGCCTAGCGGTTTCTCAGCTTTGGCCTTGAATTCCCTGAATTTTCAAAGGAACCACTCTTATTGTGCATCAAATACATAACACCATATTATGAGTAATTGTCTATAAAGGTTATGAAGTTCACATAACCTTCTCTAGCTTGTATGTTCATTGGTCCATATATATCTCTATGTGCCAAGTATAGAACATTATACATTATGTTGCCTTTCACTTTAGAATGTGCTTTAGTCTTTTTCCCTTCAATACAAGACTTACAAACTGGTAAAGAACCCTCAGCCATTTCTGGTAGAGTACCATCATTTACTAGTATGCTACGTCTATTTTGATTTATGTTGTGCCTAAACCTTGACACAAAATAATGCCAAAAATTTATGATAGTTTTACCTACAAATATACAGGTGTTGTAGTACTTAACAAGCTCGAATACATAAGGATCGACTTATACGATAAAAGAAACTAAACTTAAACAATGAAAACAAATTTTTAAAAGGAAATTATAATCAAATAGAGATGGAAATTAATGAAATGAAGATTTTTAAAGTAACCAAATGCAAGTAAAATGATAAAATAAATTAATATGGAGAATGAATAAGCTTTTAAGGATCCATCAAATAATTAAGAATATTGTTTCTGATCACTTTACTAGAATAACGATTTTGTCTAACTGGAAGATTTGACAATTAAGACCAAGAAAAACAATCATTAAATATTAAGCATGAACAATTGATGATTAAACATTCACATACCAATTTGAATATCATAGGGATTTTCAAGCATCCAATGTATTCAGAGATCACAATGAATGAAAATAAATATAGAGATAAAATTCCAATAATAAAAACCATTCAATCCATCAAACTCATAATATGAACTCTATTGCAGATCTAGAATAGTACCTAAATCATTATACTTCAGCTCTATTCTTAGTGCAAAAATTTAGCCAGCCATGTTCATCACACAAGCTATAGAAGTCAAAGAAACATTCTCCATAATAAGACTAAAATAAAGCACAAAACTAGTCTTCACGTGAGAACAAAAAGTGTAGAAAAGAAAACCCCCCTTCACGCTACATTGTTGCTACTACACGATGGCTCCTTCCAATTTCCTTTCTGCTACTTCTTGGTGTCTAACTGCTGTCTAGAAGAAATCAATCATGTCCCCTCTTTTTCCAATTCTAGTACCCTTTGTTTCTTTCTTTTTCCACTTCTTTTCTTTTTTGCGTTTCCTCTTTTTCTTATTTCCTTTTTGGTTTTCTGATGGTCCTCTCTCCACGTGGCCTTTTCTTTCTTTTCTTTTATTCCTTTTTCTTTTATTCTCCATGAAACTTCTTATTCCCATAAATTAATTTATTCCTAAACAAGAAATAATAAAATAAATAAAAACTCTAATAAATAACAAAATTAAAGACAAACCACTATGGAAGCGGAATATGTCATAGCTTGTGAAATTGTAAAGGAAGCTATTTACCTCCATAAGTTCCTTCAAGATCTTGAGGTGGTTCCATATGCAGATAAACTAATCACTCTCTATTGTGATAATAATGGAGCAGTGAATAATTCAAAAGAAATGCGGAATCATAGAGTAGCTAAACACATTTAGAGAAAGTATCATCTCATATGAGAGATCGTATAGCTGGGGAAGTGGTCATAACTCAAATGGCGACTGAAAGGAATCTAGCTTATCTGTTTACAAAGACTCTTTCATAAAAGAGCTTTGAGGGTCAGCTTGAAAGACTAAGGATTAAGGAAATTTCACCTAGAAATCAAGTTCAAGCTATTGTAAAATTAAACTGACATCTATGAACTTGCTAGGACCATCATATCTTGTTGGTCAAGACTCTCCATGTTAGGATCATAGTTGGAGTGAATATCTAGTAACACATATAAAAGAAATGGAGTTTATAGTACAAACATCACTTCTAGTGATTTTAGGAAGATATGTGATAAATCTGGGCCCAATGAATGATCAACTAGATATTCATAATTTCTTGATATCTTTTAGATAAATTCTAAAAAGCATATGGTCACCTATTGGATAAAATTTAAGACTAGGAAACAAAATTGACATAAGAGGTAAATCAATAATTTTACCTTGTGTGAATGGATGGCTATGAGGGTTTGTAAACACTCGATTTGCAATTGGACAATCAATATTAAATATTGACTTCTTATAAATTTATGGTTTTAAAAGTGTGATAATGAATCTATGGTGGAATGATTTTATGGTAAATAAACTTGGGTTGTCTTAATGAGATTTGAATAATCTTGAGTTTTTTGGAGCTTGAAATTCTTATGTCCAAACATATTCCCCATCTAGCTTTGTAGAATTCAATCCTTCTAAGTTAGCAGAACAATTTTGGTGAAGTTTTATGATGCCATTTTAAGGGTTGCCTTAATTAAGACAAAAGTTGTCTTAATTTAGACAAAACTTGTCTTAAGACAAGAGTTGTCTTAAGTGAACAAAATGTATGTCTTAAAAGAGACAAAAGTTGTCTCATTTTTGGACAACATTACTTTAAGACAAAAGTTGTCCTAAATTTGTCTAATGAAGTAAGAATTATTTGTCTTAATTAAGACAAAGGTTGTCTTAAAATAAAATTTTTACATTACTTGTCATATTTAAGACAAGAGTTGTCTAAATTAGACAAAGGTATTTTAAGACAAGGGATGTCTTAATTAAGACAAGTATTGTCTAAATTAAAATATCCATTGTCTTAGTTAAAATTTGAGAAAACTCAAACTCTCTACGGATCTCAAGAGTCACATCCAACTTAGTTTGGGATTCAAATGTAATCAATTCGAATTATTCTAAGGAGAAATAGTCAAAGTGTAGGAGGATTGGAATTGTGAAGAAACATGATTCTTGAGATATCCTACTTACACTAAAGGACTATAAGGATAAGAAGTTTGATAAAGTTTAAAATTCTATTTATTAAAATTTTAATTTCAAGCACACTAATTATTAACCAATGAGAAAGCTCCAAGGTATTTTATTTAACTGTTAAAAAAATAATGAAATATAAAATAAATAATAGAGATTATATTTAATATAATATTTGATAAAATATTATCTAAATTGTTCTATAGTGGCATCAAACTCTAAAGGGGTTCTAGGGTAGTTAGTTTTTTACTACAACTAAATGACTAAGGGATTGGGTTAATATAAATATAACCTAGCCCCCTAGCCAAAATAATCATCATCATATTCAAAGTAAGGGGTGTGAGGTATAGAGGCAAAACACAAGAGAGAAAAGTGGGTTTTGTGAGCTATTCTTTGAGGGTTTAATGCCACATTGCATAGGAGAACATGAAAGCTCTCCTACTGGAATACAAGAAAGTCATTATTTTATTTTACTATTTTGTTCTACTCTCCTATTTTCACTGTAGGTTCCTTGGATTGGAAATTCACAAAGGATAGGTGGTCAATAAAGTTGGTAGAGAAGTTATCATAATTCCTTGTGGCTTCAAGAGATATGATTTTGTCCATACTTGTTTCATGCTAATCATGTATTCTATATGTGATTAATCATTCCACTACATTTTCAAGCATGTTGTTGTTTAATTTTTTAAAAAAATCATTCTTGTATCGTTGTCACATGGGTTTAACAACTAGATTCAACACTTAGTCCACACAAAAGAATTTTCCTTTGACAATAAATTGCACAAAGGTCTAGAAATTACACTAAAATCTTTAATGTTCTTGTAAAATCCTACATTATCTAGGAAAGATCTAACATCCTTGATGTTCTTTGGGATGGGCAAATTAGCAATTAATTCAATCTTGGCTTTGTCAACTTCAATACCTTGAGAAGAGACAATATGATCAATGCCAATCCCTTGAGTGACCATAAAATTGCACTTTCCCCAGTTCAAAATTAAATCCTTTTCTTTGCATCTAATCATGACTTTTTCTAAATTATTCAAACATTCTTCAATGGAATAACCAAAAATAGAAAATAATATTTCAACAAAATGCTCTACCATGTTACTAAATATGCTCTTCGTGCATCTTTAAAATGTAGCAGGAGCATTACAAAGCCCAAATGGCATCCTTCGATATACAAAGGTACCAAATGGACATGTATAAGTGATATTTTCTTAATATTCAAGAGCAATCTAAATTTGGTTATATATAGAATAACCAACTAGGAAGTAGTAAAATTTATGACCAGTTACCTGTTCAAGGATTTGATCCATGAAAGGTAGAGGAAAGTAATTCTTCCTAGTAACCGAATTTAGTTTTCTATAGTCAATGCACATACACCAACCAGTAGTAACTCTAGTTAGGATCAACTCATTATTTGCATTCTTAACTATAGTCATACTAGATTTCTTAGGTACCACTTGAGTAGGACTAACCCATTTGCTGTCATAAATAGGGTAAATGATCCCTACATCTAGAAGTTTCAGCACCTCTGCTCTAACAACCTATTTCATATTGAGGTTAAGTCTACGCTGCATCTCCCTAGAAGTCTTAGCATTATTCTCTAGATATATCTTATGGATACAAACTAAAGGGCTAATTCCTTTAATATCATCGATAGTTCAACCTATTGCATCTCTATGTTCAATATGAACACTAATTAATTTCTTCTCCTAAATTTTATCTAATTTTGATGAGATGACCATTGGTAAGGTCTTTACTTGGCCTAAAAGTGAAAATTTGAGTTTAGCAAGCAAAGGTTTCAAGTCGAGTTTTGGTGTTTGTACACTTAAGGGGAAGGGCACAATATCACGAGGTTGTAACTCCTCAAAACGTGTCTTCTACTTATCAGTGTCCATTATAGAAGTAGATTCTAATGAAAGATTCATAGATGCAAGCATAGAATTATCATCAACATTTTAACAATGCACCAAACAAGCTTTGAGAGGGTCAAAAAATTTTGACAAATCAAATTTATCTTGAGCTAGAGTTTGAATTAAATTCACTTCATGCACATCATCTTCATCACCAGTTTATTTACAAACATTGAAAATATCCAACTCCAAAGTAATGTTGCCAAAAGAAATTATCATCACACCACTCCTACAATTTATTAAAGCGTTTGTGGTTGCAAGGAATGGTTTGCCTAAAATTATAGGAATTTGAGTGAAAACATTAGGAACAGGTTCTGTGTCCAAAACAATAAAATCCACTGGGAAATAAAATTTTCCTGTTTATGAAAACACATCCTTAACTATCCCTCTCAATATTTTTACTGAACAATTTGCAAGTTCGATTGTTACCTTTTTGGGTTTAAGCTCACCAAGACCTAATTGTTCATATACCGAGTAAGGTAGGAGATTAACACTAGTACCAAGATCAAGTAAAGCTTTCTCAATTTTAAAATTCCCAATAACACAATAAATTGTTGGACAACCTGGATCTTTATATTTTAAAGGAGAATTATTATGAAGGATGGCACTTACCTGTGAGGAAGGTATTCTTCTGTACCTTCATCTTATGCTTCATGGTAAATAAATCTTTCAAAAACTTAGCATAAGATGGAATGTGTTTAATGACATCCAATAAAAGAATATTAATTTTCACTTGTTTAAAAATTTCAAGAATGTCGGCATTTTAAACCAATTTATGAGAAGGTTGCAATCTTTAGGGAAAAAGGGCTAGTATTGGGGCTTTAATAGGCATATCTAACTCAACCTTGTCAAGTTTACCATCACTCTTGGAATCTGAAAAATTGTTGGTTTCACCAACTTTCATTGGAATACTTTTATCATTCACTTTTCCATTACGTAAAGTGGTGATGGACTTAGCATGTTCAAATTTTGAATCACAAGAATTTGAATTACTTACCTCAAATTGTTGTTTGGGATTCAGCTAAGATTAAGTAAGAAACTTAACCTTTTCTTAAATGCACAATACAGAGGTCAAGCCACCAATAGAGCTCATCAAGTCATTAATATTGTTTGAATGTTAATGTTAGCTTGACCTTGCATAAAATTTTGTAATGTCTCCTCAAGGGTTTTCTTATGTGGAGGCACATAAGGAGTAGAAGCAGAAAGGCCTTAAGGATTTTGATTTGAATTGGACTCGTTCCTCTAAGTAAAGATGGGGTGATTCCTCCATCTAAGATTATTTATTTCAGAATAAGGGGAAGTAAAAGGTCTTTTATAAGAATTTATGGCATTTTTTTGTTCATGCAACACCTTTTTAAAAGTAGGGATTGCTTGACAATCTTGAGTTAGGTGCTCACTAATCTCACATAAGGCACACTTTTCTTCTTTTTCAGTGAACTTAACATAATTTACCTTCCTAAGTTCATGGCTTCAACTTTTGTAGTCAATCTAGTTATCCTATCATTCACATCATCATCTCCTGCAAGGACATACATACCTCCTTCAAACATGATTTTAGGCTTGGACTTATTTGACCTATCAGAATGATCTGTGTTATCTCAAGATTGGGCATTTTCAGCCAATTAGTTAAAATAGTCCCAAGCATCTTCAGAATCTTTATTTAAAAATTTAACATCGCACATCATTTCTACAAACTAGCACATTTGAGAAGTTAAACCTTCATAGAAAAAACTAATGGTCCACAAAGTTTCATAGCCACAATGTGGGCAAGTTAGCAATAATTCCGTAAAATGCTCCCAACAGTAAAAACAAGTCTCATTGAGAAAAATTCATAATGTTTCTGCTAAGAGTGATCCTGTGAATAGGAAAAAAAAATTTCAAAAATTCTCTTTCCATTTCTTGCCATGTGCCAACAGATCTTGGTCTCAAGGAGTTAAGACAATTTTTAGTTTTTTCCTTCAAAGAGAATGGGAACAACTTTAATATAAAAACATCATCATTAACAATTAGATTTTGCAGAGTTGCACAACCTCTTTAAATCCTTTTTAAATATAAATAAGGACTTTCTGAGTCTAAACTATGAAACTTGGGAAGTAATTGAATTACTCCCAACTTTAAATCAAAATTCCCCATATTCAAAGGAAAAATCATGCAAGATTGAGTACTTGTGCTAGTGGGCTGCAAATACTCAAGCAAAGTTCTCGTTGGTGGATAATTTTTAACATCATCATTTTCAACTTCTCCATGAACACTTATCATCAGCCATGGTGTCATAGTGAAAATCTTGGGACTCCCCAAACAACCTATCAAACAAGTCTCCTGAAACAAATTCCTCTTTCGACAATCTACTAGTTTAATCACGTTGCCACTAGATCATTCATCATAGAGTCTCAAGTACATCAAATAAAATAAAAACTAAAACCTATGGAAAAGTCTCAAAATTAATCAATGCATGCGCCACCTAAAGTCTTATACTTTAAAAACTAGATGCAAAATAACCAAAATTAAAGAGAAGGGAATGAGATTACCAACTGATATGAATCTGGAGACAATGCTACTCAATCCCTTTCTTTAGCAAAATAAACAAAAAATTGTACCTAAAAAAATAGAAAAATATTAGCAAAATATTAATAAAAACAAAAGAAACTCTTATCATCCACTTCAATAATTGGTAATAGTGCCAAAAACTTGTTGTGTCTTTACTTTGACTAAAAATAATGCCAAAAATTGAGAATAGTGTTACCTGTAAGTATACAGGTGTTGTAGTACTTAACAGGGTTGAATCCACAAGGATTGACTTATATGATAAAAGAAACTAAACTAAAACAATAAAAATAAATTTTTAAAAGGAACTTACAATCAAATAGAGAAGGAAATTAATGAGATGAAGATCTTTAAAGTAACCAAATGCAACTAAGATGATAAAACAAATTAATATGGAGAATGACTAAGGTCTCAAGGGTCTGTCTAATAATTAAGAATGTTGTTTTCGATCAATTTACTTTAGATAAACTAGAATAACGACTCCATCTAATAGGAAAATTTGACAATTATGACCAAGAAAAAAAATCACTGAATATTAAGCATGAACAATTGATGGTTAAACATTCACAAACCAATTAGAATATGACAACAATTTTTCAAGCATCCAATGTATTCGAAAATCACAATGAATCAAGATAAATATATAGATAATCAAAATGCCCAATAATAAAATCCATTCAATCAATTAAACTCAGAATATGAACTCTATTGCAGATATGGAACAATACCAAAATCATTAGACTTCACCTCTAACCTTAGTGAAAAAATTTAGCCAACCATGTTCATCACACTATAGAAATTAAAGAAACATTCTCCAGAATAAGAATAAAATAAAGCACAAAACCTAGCACTCAAAACCAGTCTTCACGAGAGAATAAAAAGTGCAAAGAAGAAAAACCCCCTTCACATTGTGTTGTTGCTACTACACAACAACTCCTTGTAATTGCCTCTCTACTTTTTCCTGGTGTCTAGCCACTGTCTAGAAGAAAACAATTGTGTCCCCTCCTTTTTTTCCAATTCTAGTACCTTTCTTTTTCTTTCTTTTTCCACTTTTTTTGCGATTCCTCTTTTTCTTATTTCCTTTTTGGTTTCCTTATGGTCCCTTCTCCACATGACCTTTTATTTCTTTTCTTCTTTTTTCTTTATTCTCCATGTAATTTCTTATTCTCATTAATTAATTTATTCCTAAACAAGAAATAACTAAATAACTAAAACTCTAATAAATAAATAAAAATTAAAGACAAACTAGCATAAAATTAAGAGGAAAAGTATGCCAAAATATGTATAAAAAATAAGCACAACAATTTATATAACCCAAATGCCTATGCCAAAGATAACTTTGATCTAAGTTAAAGATTTTGACCCTTTTAGACTTAGGCGTTGCTGTTTTTGGAACATTTGCAATGCCATTTATTGGTTCTAGATAATATAAATTATTTCTTGTAATTCCAAAGCAAGTAAATAAAATTCCATTTATTCAATTGGTGATTGTATTACTAAAAGAAACTAAGTATCCAAAATTAATCAAACATTACACAGAAATTAAATTTCTACAAATTCCAAAAATATAATAAATATATTTTAAAACCAAAGATTTATTATTAGAAAAATACAAAGTAATGGCTCCTAATGCTTAAGCTGAGACAATAGTGACATTTGCCATCCTCATCTGAAATCGACCCTTAGTCAGCTATCTCCTTATCTAGAACCCCTGTAAAGAATTACAAACATAGTTAGTGGCTCCAAAATCTACTATTTAGGTATTAGTAGAATCATCTATTAAATAGGCTTCTAACATATTTAGAAAACCCATACCTTGCTTATTCTTCACAAAATTGAGGTAGTCTTTGCAATTCCTCTTCCAATGTCCTTTAACACCACTATAGAAAAACTTTCCTTTGGTGTCTTGTTTCTAAGCTTTCTCTTTATTGCTTTTTTTTTTTTCCAGATTTTTCTTCTCTTTGCCAAGCTACCTTGCATTCTTGGGCTCTACTACTGCAACATTAGCCTTTGGGTTCTTCTTTATATCAAGAACTTCCTTTACAAATCGCAGCTCATTCAATAACCCACTAAGAGTGTAGACTTTGGTGTGCAATTCATAGTCTAACTTGAACTGCGAAAAATTAGAGTTTAGGCTATGTAGGGTCATGGACACTTGAGTGTCGGCATTGATTTCAACATCGTGTAGCTCAGCCTTTTTCAGGCAGAAGATTACTTTGAGCATGTAATCTCATACTGGCTCCCTTGGCTTTTGCTTTAGGCCCTTGAAAGCACTTATTGCTCTCACCTTAGTCAATCGAGTATTTGTACCAAACTCTCATGTATATGGTACATCATGTCAGCATCATGGTTTACAACTTCATGCTACTGTTGCAACCCATTGGTCATAGAGGCCAGTGTGTAGCACTTATCCAATGCATTGGCGTCATGCCACTTCTTGTGGTACTCAGTTTCCTCCGGCGTCATTTATTCTTGCTCAGAAAGGACCATGTGATTTTATTATAATTAAGGACAATATTAAGTTTCTTTTCCACTCAATATAGTTGTCACTGAAATGTGCATTTGTTAAGCAGAATTGAGAGTAAGTTCATTTTCAAGGGTGTCTCTAAAAGGCGCATTTTAAATTGTAAGTTATTAGCTCTCAAATGGACTTTTGAATGTAATGCATATATGCATGAGCATGTAGATTTTATTATTACTTGTTCAATGATCATTCAACTTCATGCAATAAATAGTTGACTATGGACCATAAAGACTTATTGCAAGGTAAACTAGGATCTTGCCACTTAACTGTGCTACACAGTATCTTCATACTTAGCATAGTTAAGGAGCGCCATCATTTAATCTATTTATCTATCAATAGAACTATTGTAAGCAATATATTGGTAGATTAATGTTGATTGTTTTAACCAATCGTTTCATCACACCTAGATGTACCTATGGGAAGTCACACCTAATGTTCACTAAGGTTGACTTATCTCTTTGGAAGTCTAATCCAACCATGATCTAGGTGTATGCCTACCTATAGGGATTGACACACATCCCATGACAATAGACAAACGTTTGGAGGCTATGGACTCTAGGATTACTAGAGCCCTCTCCCACTCAATATTTTTATTATTACTCTAAGGAGACTTTCCAAGTTTTCTAGCATGCATACTTTAGAAAAACTAAGTCATTTATGAGCTTTATTTTTCCTTTTAAATGTTTTAGTTGGGTTTATATTAGTAACCTTTACTAACCCTTAGGAAATACTTGTTACTAGGTGACATCGATACAGGCATAGATGGATTTTAAATTGTTGATGCAGGATGATATCTTCATGGATCTCTAGATTAGCCTTAAGTAATATCGGTACAGACATGGATTTCTTACACTATATTGTGAAAATTATTTTTGAATTTAACAATCTGGTCAATCTGGATGTAGCTATTGATGAATATTATAGAGGAGAACAATTACTCAAACAATGGAAATCTCAAGTGTCTTTAAGTCTTAAAGCCACTTCTCTTGCAGTGCTTCTAAAATGTTTAGCCTTTTGTCTCTTTATCACCTATTTTCATGTCATTGGTATTCTTGAAGTTTGACAAAATATTGGGTGCTGCAGAGAGAACACATGTATTCAAGATTTAGGATGCAACACATCTTTAGCATCATTGGTTGATTTAAAGGTATTGAACATGAATGTGTTCTTAGATTCTTTGATTTTCTCAAAAGCATTATTTTATTTGCCCGCTATAAAAAAATGCCAAGAGTTGAGATTAGAGTAATATAAAAGGTATAAAGGAAAATATCTCAAATTGAAAGTACTGACATTTTGTTGCACCCGTTAAAACCACAATGCTGCAAAGACAACACGCTCCTCTACAGATGCCTTTAAAATTAATAGATAATGCTTGTACAAGGAATTAGACAATATTAATAAAAGTGAATAAATGTTGGATGTCAAGGGTTTGCTTTGAGATAGCTTTTAGTTATTATAATTTCTTAATGTAATCATGGTTTCTGGTTTTTCCAGAGTGTTTGAGAGTGAGAGAGAGAGAGAATGAGAAAGGAGATGCGTGTAAAAAAGGGGAGAAATATAAAAAGTGGTGTGTGTACTGTGGGCACTTGGGTGATGGCAGCCATTACATGTTTTGTGTGATTGCACTGTGGGCACGTAGACGTGCTTTTCTAGGTATTATAATTATATGAATCTAATCTTATTCCCTATCTTATAGGATAAAAGGGTCAGATGTAAAATTTGTGTTCGGATATGCACTCAATACTTTCTCCTGCACATTGAATTTCCCATTTTGCATTCTAACTAAGACTAGACTAGGACTTCATTTATTTACTTATACTTTTCATTATGACATTTCTAAAAGGATAAAAGTTGGAAATCTAATTTTCATTCTACAATTTTAGGATGTGTTTGGTTTGAAAAAATATTTTTTGTTTTCATTTACTAAAAATAATTTTCATTTTTAAAATTTAAATTTTAAAAAATATGTTTGATATGTAAAACTAAATCCTGCTTTTAAAAATAAAAATTATGAAAACATGTTTAACTTATACAGCTAAATTACGTTTTCAAAAGTTAAAAATTATGAAACATGTTTAATTTGTAAAGATAAACCCCTTTTTTCATTTGCTTTATTGTTTAATAAAGAAAAAAAAATCAACTTGTTTAATAAAAAAAGAATATATTTTTCATACACAATGCTCAAGTGAACAAAATAATATATTTTCAATTTCAATACTAATGATTCCACATCAATATTTAATCCATCCAAAATAAGTCTAATGTATGTGATTGACATCAAAACAGACAATAAAATTGAAGAGAAAACACCATTTCATGGTAAAAAGTAATGGAAATCGAGTTCTATTTATATGTACTGACTGTACCCAATTGTAAGAGAAGATAGGATTATTTAAAGGCCTTTCTCCAACCGTAGCATGGTTTCCTAAGAAACTATCATTAGCCGACCAATTTGGTTACAAGATACATTCATAAGATTTGCAGACTTCAATCTACACTTATTTGTGGCAAAAGGCTTCTTTTATCTACACTTATTTGTGGCGAAAGGCTTATACGCAAATTTCCAAAAACAGCAAAGAACATAGCACTCAAACCAAGGTGAGCCAGAATTTTTATTGCCAGGTTTGACATGTAGCAACTTCAAGAACTTTCTCTAGTAGCGTTAAACTCAAATTTAAACCATCAATTTCATACCATAACTTTATGCGTTGTCTTAGTAGAATAATTAAAGGGCCATCTCTAATTGATTTAAAGCACTAAAACATGTGAATCATTAAATCAGCTCAAGTTACCAGCATACAACCATTCTGTAACATAAAAGTCACCATGGCAGGAAGGGGGCTCTGGGGCAGTGAATAGCACCACAAAGCAAATCACATTGTTCTTTTGTCACCATCCTGCAGGAGCTCAAAGGACTTGCATACAACATTAAGCAGCACTGGCCATGGACTCACTACAAGAAATTTGACTTTTAGTGGCGACTTTTCTGTGACGAACTTAAAAGTCGTCACTAAAATAAGGTTTTTTGTGACGACTTATAAATGTCGTCACTAAATG
>JASKGM010006448.1:0-11052 GCA_034509205.1 Ceratonia siliqua
TATCCTCCTAATTAATTGGTGGTGACTCCATTTTTTATAAAATCTCTGTGTTTCGGCCATCCGTCACGTTGTGACAGCTTGAGCATAGCATTTCTTGGCCTTAGGCAAATTATGGGTTATCGTTAACTCCCAAAGTTTATTAGTGCGTAGTGATGACGAACTTATACTTCTGAAGTGGATGTGCTTTCCAAAGAGGATAACCAATCCAGGACCAAAATATAGAGAATAGGATTATTAATTTATTATTTAATTATGTAATTATCCTTGAGAAGTTATTAATTTATAATTAGATAATAGGAGTAATTTTGGACTTTATTATTTAACTAACCAATTAGTCCTAGATAGGTATTTGAGTTTAAAAATATTCTATTCCATGTTTTATATTTTATTACGATTAGCATGCTCAGTATTTGAATTTGATTATGATTATTATTGCTATTTAGTTTAGCTATAAAAAAGTGTCCAAGCAAATAAGATCGTTATCCTTTGATTATTGGTTTTGATGTGGCTAAAATGTATAAAATCGTATTCAACTTATATGCTTGTGTAATATAAACGCTAATTATAAAATTTAATAATGAACCCTTTAAGCTTTATAATTCATGTGCTTTGCCGATAAATAACTTAACAATAAACCACAAATGAACTCACGTGGATAATCCTAACCCTTCTATCTTCAAATCCAGATTCCATCCAGTTGACATTCAATTAGATTTGGTACATTTAAATCATGACCGTCTATTTATTTTTGGATGACCACGATGTATGATTCTTTTTTGATTATATATAATCAAAATAAAATGAATCGTTGCCGTCCAAAAGTGAATGGACGGCGACGATTCACTTAACTGTACCCCATCCAATTGAGTGTTAACTGGATGAGATCTAAATCCTCTGTTTTCTTTAATCTCTTCATTTTGGCAATTGTGAACTCTCACTGTCTCTCTCTCCCTCCTCCCTCCCCTCTCCCCTAAAGAGCCACCCATTTCTTCAATCATTGTACTACCAACAATATCTCTTTCTCACCATTACTTCCTTCATCTAGTCCCCTTTTTTTTTTTTCCTAATCGAACTCCTCTCCTACCAAGAATGATACTTACTCTAGTCTATTTGAACCAAAAAAATAATAAATAGTAAATAAATGAATAATGCGATTAGGACGAATGAAAATTTAGAAATAGAACAAGTTGGCAGGGAATTTACAGAGAAGGAAATCTTTGTGTTTGCTTAATCAGAATTAAGAATAGTTACCCAATGCTGCATGTATCAAATTTTAAACAACAAGAAAAGCAATAATGCCGTTCATCTCTTTTCTTCGCCAATAAGTGTTATTGATTCCCAAGAAATAAGTACACAACAAGCTCAATGAGCAATTCTTACAATTGTGAAAGTCAAATATAGCAAACCTCCCGAGATTACGAGAATCTGAGGAGGAGTTCTTTAGAATTAAGGGCGTCTCAAGGATGAAGAGACTTCAAGGGATTCCTAGATACATAGAGAAAACAAAGAATTGAGAGGGAAAGAATTTTCATACAATTGACATAACAAACCATCTATTACATACTCTATTATTTATTACTTCTTAGCCCCAAGTCAGCAACTTAAAAGGGTGGCCATTCGTGACATCATTTAAAATAGCCATGTCAATTATTAATTGTAATTCCTATATCAAACCCCCTCCTTGCGATGACCCTTGACCCCAAGGGTTGAATGCAAGATATTGATGTATCAAATCGTAGTAGTAATGTTACGTTGCTTCCTCCACGAGTTTGTTCTTCCATTTAACCAATACTTTGGTGACTACCTTACCACATTTGTTAGCCATAACTCTTTCCAAGATTGCTTTAGGAGAATCAGGTTCCATGACATCAGTGAAGGATGGAGGCAGAGAAACCGAGGATGGCAATGGGCTTATGTGTTGCTTAAGTTGTGATTAGAGGTGGAAGTAGGTCATGCCAGGTTAAGCCTGCATGACACAGTCTGGACCTAAGCCTGACCTGCTAGCCTGACGTAGGCCAAAAAATTAGCTTGGCCTAGCTTGTTTATAAAATATACTAGGTTTGGCTTGACCTGTTGGCCTATTTAGGCTTGTTAGGAAAATAAACATTGGCCTACAAGGCCAAATGTAGGCCATTGACCTTTTTTGGCTTACATAAGTAACAATATGTGAAAAATCCCTCAGTTTAAAAAAAATCCACCAAATATAACATCTATTCATTTCAAATCCGAGAGCAATAATAGTCATTCATCATAAATCTAATAAAAGTAGCATTTAATCATTACAAATACAAATAGAAATAATATTCCAATGATAATAATTAGTAACTTCACCTTATCTTAATGACTATAACACAAAAATAATTAGCAATGTGTAATAAAGAGTATTAAAGAACAACCAAAATTTGTGCAGGAATATTAAAGAACTACCAAAATTCTAGTTTAGAAGGAGTATTAAATGCAAGTGTATTAAAGAACAACCAAAATTAAATGCAGGAAATCCTCTAATACAGCTAACTCCTAACTTGAATGATAAATTGCATGAGTAACCTTCTTCATCACAAAATTATATTTCTTTTCAAAGTATCAAAGTGACTGTGGGAGGGCAAAAATATGTTCTGCTTCTAAATTTTTCCACGTATTCCTCTCTATAAATATGGAACCCATCCCTTCATTCTTCATAAAGATGTCACTAAGAGCTAGTTTGCAAGCAAATAAGACTAAAAGCACCAAGAATCTTTGATTCTAAAATGAACTTAAAACACCAAATCCCAAATTTTCTGATTTGGGGTAAGGGAAGAAAAATCATAATAGTATGGTCCAATAAGTTAGGTTGAATTATTCCTTGTGTAATTTAGATTAGCAAACAAGTAAGCAAAACGAAGGAAATAAAGAACAACCCAACTTCTCCAATACATGGAACAACAAGTAAGCAAAATGATGGTGTATTAAAAGCATAAATATAGCAAATCCTAAATCCATCCATTGAAGCAAAGCAATATCAGCTAGAGAATAATTTATGTATTGAGGAATTGTCAGTAAAAGAATTGGAATTCAACATAGTTCACAACATGGTACCTAATTGATGGATAATATCCCAAGAAAGTAGCAAAAGCTTTCAAATAGAATAGATGGAACAACATATAGTCATTTTCTCTAGGTAATATTATGATTGTTCTATACAGCCCCATAGAGCACATTGTAATTCTTCCTCAACACTTGATAAGAAATCACGATTACAGAGTGCTAGCATGCAAATATCATAAGACAAAGTTGAATGTGAATATAACAAGAATCTTAAATTACAAAATACTTGTACCTTCGTATAAGATAACTAAGATTTCGATTGATAAAAATTTCAAGATCATCTTCAGCTATACTCAAATATCTTATATCTAAGTCTCCAAAATAATCAATCCAAAAGTACTGGCTAAACCAGAACTACACGGAATCTCATGATTTCACCATATTATAGCCATATAATTTTGAGTTCGTTTTTTCGCCAAAAAAAGTTAAAGAGTATTGATCGATGGAAGGGGACGAAATGGTTAATGAAAGAAAGAATATTTTTTAATGGAAGAAAGAAAAAGGAAAGGTAGAAGTCATCGATGGAGACCTACCTTGCGTTGCCGACAAGTCAACGACGGAGACCTCTCTGGTGTTACCGGTGATGGAGGAGCCTTTGGTAAAAACCGACGACAAGGGGACTAGTTAGCGATGGGGGCTAGGGTTCTTTCTTCGCTCTTTAGTTTTCTCTTCACGCACGCTTTTGTTTTGATTTGAGAAATATAGAAAGGGGGAAAGGTTGGGTTGAGGGATTTTAAGGTTTTTAGTTATAAAGAAAATAGTTTAACAAAATATGAAAATATAATATATAATATATAATATTATTATATAAATCTAAGCCGACATGCAGGCTTAAAATGTAAGCCTTTGATATAGATGTCTGTCCTATTTCATTAAATAAGCATATATAAAGGCCTTGGTGTAGCTTAAATTGCTAAATAGGCAAGTTCGACAGTAGGCCAAGCCGTAAGCCCCTAATAAGCCACCTAACCTACTTCCAACCCTAGTTGTGATACATGAAATGTAGGATGCACTTTGACAGTTGCAGGAAACTGCAAGGTGTAAGCCACAGCTCCTACTAACTTCTCAATCTGAAAAGTACCATAGTATTAAGCAGCCAGTTTTTAGGAAGCTCAATTACTCATTGAAGTCTAGTGAGATGGTTGAAGCTTTAAATACACCCAATCATATTTTTAAAATTCTCTATTTGAACGATGCTTATAAGTAGCTTTATTCATTTTATGTTGAGCTTGGGACAAATGAAATTTGAGCATTCTAATAATATTTTCTCAAGTAGTCATGACTTTGTCCACCAATTCCACCCGAAATTCACCAGGTAGATTAGGCAAATGTAAAAGGGGTGATTTCCCATGCACAACTTCATATGGTGTGATATAGTGCTTGACTGGTATGTAGTATTGTACTAAAACTTGGTAAGAGGAAGTTATCTATGCCAAGTTTTAAGAACCTCGCCACATATACATCTAAGATAGGTTTCCAAACACCGGTTAATGACCTTTGTCTGCCCATCAATTTATGGGTGATAGGCAGTAGACAATTGTAGTGTAACCCCCTGACAATTAAAGAAAGATCCCCAAAATTCACTTACAAAAGTAGGTTCCTTATCACTAGTGATAGTGCGAGGAAAACCATGAAGCTTATATATATGATCCAAGAAGTGTTGGACCACTATTACAACAGTATAGAGATGAGACAAAGCTATAAAATGGGCTGCCTTGGAGAGTCTATCGACTACAACCATAGTGGTAGTTTTTCTGTGAAAATTAGGTAAACTATCTATAAAGTCCATAGCCACATCACTCCATATTCCATCAGGTATAGGTAATGCTTGAAGAGGGCCAGGGGAAGCAAATGTATCGTATTTAAACCTTTAGCATATAGTACAATCCCACAATTTCAATATATCTTTGGTCAACCCTTTCCAATAAAACAATCCTTTCACTCTGAGTAGTTCCATCCCTACTCGAATGTCCCCCTATAACTGATGTGTGCATCCATGTAAGGATTTTATTTCTCAATTATAGATTCTAGCCTACTACCAATTTGCCCTTCCTGTGTAATTGACTATTTGACCAGGTATAATGTTTATGCGTAGTGGTACCAGTCGGAACTTCAGTAACCACCTTCTGAATCTCAAAATCTTGGTGCCAACTGTCCTGAATTTCTGTGATCAATTCAACACTAATGGTATAAAGAGTCATTAACAAAATTTCTGAATTAGAAACCCTTGAAAGAGCATCTTCAACCAAATTATATTTTCCTTGCCTACATTGTATTTCATAATCAGTCATCCAACCTTGATAAAAAGAAGTATTTAATTTCTGATCCAGCAGATACTTCAAGCTTTGTTGGTCAGTTTTGATAATGAAGTGCCCATTTAACAAATAATGTTTCCATTTTTAAATAGTAAAGATAACAGCTAACAATTCTTTTTCATATATAGAAAGAGCTTAGTGTTTCAACCCTAGTGCTTTATTAATAAATGCTATTAAATGATGTTCTTGCATCAAAACTTCACCTATTCTAAGCCCACTTTTATTAGTCTCAATAATAAAAGTTTTACTGAAATCTAGAAGAGTAAGTACAGGGGAAGATATCAAAACTTCCTTAAGCTTTTCAAATGCTGCAGTAACTACCTCACTCCAAGAAAAATTGTCTTTCTTAAGAAGACTTGTAAGAAGCTTAGCTATGATTCCAAAACCCTTCACAAAACTTCTATAGTATCTAGCTAGTCCTAAAAAGCTTCTCAATTCTTTTACTGTTGTTAGTAATGGCCAACTTTTTATAGCCTCTAGTTGGTAGGGTCCGTTGTGATCCCTTCTTGGGAAATGTAATTACCTAAGTGTTCCACCTTGGGTACATTTGCTCTTCTTTGCTAACAGCTTATGCTTTCTCATTAGAACAAAAACATAAGTCAAATGTGATACATGCTCATAAATTGAGGAACTATATAGTAGAATGTCATCAAAGAATACTAGTACAAACTTTTTGAGAAATGGCATAAAATAGAATTCATAAGGTGTTGAAATGTGGAAAGAGCATTTGTTAAGCCAAAAACCATTGCAAAATGTGTCTTGAAGGCTGTTTTATAAATGTCAATGGGCTCCTTCCTCACTTAATGATAGCCTACCCTAAAATATATTTTAGAGAATATGACTGATCCAGCTAATTCATCCATGAGTTCCTTTATCAAAGGAATGTGGAATTTGTCTTTGCTTGTTTGCTTATTCAAATCCCTATAATCTATACATAACCTCCATAAACCATCCTTTTTTCCTACAAAACAATTGGTGAAACATATGGTCTGATACTGTTATGAATTATGCCATTTTGTAACATTTCCATAACCAATTTCTCTATCACATCCTTCTAGTATGTAGGATACATATAGGGTATCTTGCTGATAGGATTGGATCCTTGCATCGGGGGAATATTATGATTGTGTCCAGGTCTAAAAGGAGGCAACTCTATAGGTTCCTCAAATAAATCCTAAAATTAAACCAGCACTTTTGAAATCTCAGTAGGTAAAATCTCATATTCTCCATTAGCATGTGTAGTACTTGTATTCAAGTGCATCAAATTCTGACCCTCCCTCACTTCATAAATTTGTATCATAGCTAATTGAGTGTCTTAGGCCAATAATTTTCCTACACCTTCAGAATATGTAGTCCTCATTGCTGCAATAGGAGATCCTCTTAAAACATGTCTTTTTCCTTCATGAGCCATTGCACTCTTAATACTATATCACAACAAGATAAAGGCAAAAGCATCATATCTACCATAAAAAAGTGTTTTGTAGTTTTTATGTTACTTTAAGCTTACTGCCATCAGCCATAGAGACTAACAATGTCTTTGATTTGTCTAATTTACATCCTAGCCTATATGGCATTCTCTCACTAGGAAATTGTGGGTATTCCCACTGTCAATAAGGACATGTAATGGTTTTTTCTGATAAATTCCAATAACTCTCATGGTATGAAAACTAGCAATACCAGTTAAGGCATTAACATATATAAGTGGTTGTTGCTGCTCCTCCAACTCACCCACCTCTTCATTTACTAATTCAATACATTCCTCATTGGTATCATCCTCATTCAAATCCAAGTAGTATAGTTGAACTCTTTTATGTTTTAGGCCATGGCTAGAGGTATAAAGTTCATAACAAAAGAAGCACAAACCCTTTGCCCTCATTTCATTCATTTTAGCTTGAGAATGGACCTATTTCTATTAGAATCTGATGATGAAACTTTAGATATTATGGGTTTAGGCAATAAAGGTGGCTTATAAGCATTCACCATTGTTGGCTTAATTAAAGTTTGTGTGTAAGCCTAGCTTTTTGTATCAGCTTTGGAATTAACCTGAGAAGGTTGCACATAACTCTGCACCTTACTATTTGAAATGTAGCGGACTTATAAGATTGGTTAGGAGCATGGGCATATTCATATAATTTGGCCAAAATACATGCATGTTTCATTTTTTTTGGCTGAAACATTCGAACATGCATATGAATGTCATGCCTTAAACCAGTAATATACTCAATGATAAAAAAACAATAACAACAATTTATAATAGCAAATTCAACAATCAATCAAAAACAACAGTTACAGAAATTGCAAGGTTGATAATCTTCATATTGGTAATTTAATCTCCTCTAATTTTGAGTCATCCTACACATACGAAAGAAAAAAATTAGTTATGTAGGCATAAGTAGCATCAAATTCCAAAATTTACTAATTACTAATTATTGTTGGGATTTACTAATTATTATGAGATTTTCAAAATATATAATAATTAAAATTCCTAACGTTGCCTACATATTTTTTTTTTTATGTTATGAAGTTATTTCACAAAAGACTGAATATTCATAACCTAACATTATGCAATCACTAATTTTATAATCCAACTAAATATTAATTATAGACCTACTTAACCTATATGTATACATGTACGTGTATATGGAATCCCTTCCTTTAGAATTACTATTCTAAAATCATAGCTTTTCCAAAAAGAATGCTTGTTAATAGATTGTTTTAAAATAAGAATAAAATAGTAAATAGGGAGTTACATCACAAAGACTTGGAAGGCCCAAAAAGTAGATCAAACCAATATTTACTTTCGTCAAGTCTATTGGGTTGATGAAGTTGCCCCTTTGATGAAAATTAAAAAAAAAAATTCATTAAAAGTTGAAAACGCAAGAGAGTAAATAGAATGAATATATTTGGAAGCTCCAAAACTAGAAGTTTCACAATGGCTCATAAGTAGAATACAATCAAATGTGTAATTGCACATGATCATCTGTTTTCATCAGAAAATTTATCTAATAAGCTAAAGAGGGACATTAATTTATACAGCCTCTAATACGAAATTTAATTAAGCAATCCCACAACAACAAAAAAACGTCTATGATATTTATAAAAAAAATTCTTTAATACCAGCTGGATCCTTGATTAACGAAATAGCATATAAATAAAAATACCAATTTTCAAAATATGATTTCAAGCCCTAATATGTAATTTAATGTAAAAGGAGTATGAAAATGGCCGAGGGAACAAACAAATACATTTTAATTTGCAAACAACACATAAGGTTTGGTTGAACATTATTTCTTCAGAATCTCATAAGTCTAAGCTCACACATCACCTATAAAAGGAAAAATTCAAACCTGGTTTTAAGACAATTTACGCAAAACTAATTAACCTACCTACCTACTTAAGTTAACAAGCTCTGTCTTTTTTTTGTTATGCTCTCCAACTTTTTTGTTTTTTTGCAATCTTTAATGATTAAGTTTAAAAATTAGTGTCGCAAAGTGATGGCTGGTGAAAAGTCATCATTTTATGACTTTGGGTGTGTAGGGGAAAAATGCAGAGAAAATGGGAGTCACTACCAATTAATTAGAAGGATAATTGAGATCCTTAAAAAAGAAATGAAAACTAGCCCTTGGAATAAGAGGAAGGGTTCGGGAGTCTAATTATGTGTGGGTAAGGTGTTTAGGTACCCATAATGTCCATCCCTAAGAATGGTTATCTTAAATTGTTTGTGCTTTAAAAATTTTAATTTATTTAAAATTATCCCTTTTTATTAATAAAATAATATTGGACAAAAATGGAGAAATAAATAACTAGACCTGCCTTACTAAGTAAGTGCCTACGTACCCCGAAAGGGATCAAGGTTAATGTAATTCAAAATATTTGAATAAGTTGATGAGGTGAGGTGTATGATCTCTAACCTAAGAATGTTGGGGCATTTAGGGGAAAAATTCCACTTAAAACCTGATTACGAATGGAACATTGGGAAGAATATACCTCCACTGAATGCCCAATAAGATTGAAACTTTGAAAAAATAAAATTTCACTGAAAGTCTAGAAAAAGAAATAAGCGGGACCTCGGGGAAGGTGAACTTCCACTGAAAATTCGTGAAATTTAGGACATTGGGGAGTATATAACTCCACTGGATGCCACAAAAATTAGGACTTTTGGAGAAGGTAATCTTATATTAAAAGCTTTCAAAAGTGAAGGAAATTTATTATCCTTAGTAAAATTTTAATTTACCCAATTTTTGTGACAAAACTAAGATTTCTGTAAGTGTCGAGGTGAAAATGAAATTTCTAGAAGTATTGGGGTTAAAAATATAATTTATGCAAATAATGGGCTCAAAACGTAATTTCTGTGAACAAGAGAATCCAAATAGAATTTCTAAAAATTTCATGACAAAAATTCCATTTTGAAAATACTGGAGTTTGAATGATATTACTAAGGTATTTTAGTCAAAATCTCATTTGTTTATAAGAACACTGCATTTTGTTCAAGTTCAATTCTTAAAACATTTGTCCGAGCCATTGAAGCCAATTTGGAAACATTGGGACTTGAACCCTTATTATAATTTTCAAGAGAATGTCTAGGGTTTGGGATCCCTTTGTTTAAATAATTAGGCCTTGAAATTACTTTTTAGGAATAAATCTATTGGGCTTTGAACCCATTTTGAATCAATGGAGCCTTTGAAGCTTTGTTAAAATATTTCTCTAATTACCTTTCCAAATTAGGCTTTGACCAATAAAATCTATATCAAGAAATACTCAATTTTCTTCCTATATCATATTTTCATCCCTTAATATCAAGATAGTATAGTGAATACTAACAGCAATGGAACCAAATTACCTACTATGTTGCATGAAATTAAAAAAAAGGAAGTTTTGGATGCAAACAACAAGAGTAATGGTGACACAACCAAACCTACACGGTTCCATCTCATACATAGGCACACAAATAAAAGACATTTACTTATTGCTAAGAAAAATTCATAGCCCCATACACTAGGCCAGTTTGAGGTCACACACATCATGCACTAGGCTAACTTCAAACCACATTTCATATAATATCAAAATCTTTTTAAATAATTGCCATGCATCATCTATAACCTAAAGTTCCAATGCTAGTTCAATCTAAAATCATCTAATTCCCATAGACTCATTTTAAAAGCATGATTGCAACCCCTTCAAAAAAAAACATATATTAAATTGAAAGGGCTAACATAATGTGTCTCCAAAATGTACAAAGTCTGCAAAAGGAAACGATTCAGCATGCGTCCAAAGTGTGTAAAATTGAAATAACCATTTCATGCATCAGTTGGGCTTAGACACACTCTGATCAAACCATTATGTACGATCAGGGTCATCTAAAAATATCATTAGCATAATACCCAGCTTTAACATTATACCTAAGCAAACTAAACAGAGTATTCAAATTCAAACTATAATACATAGGTAGAATTAGTGTAATGGCTTAGTCATGTTTTCCAGCACCAATATAGTCAATATGCCCATTTGAGAACCAAAACCAATTCAAGTAACTTCATTGGAGAAAGTCAACATCAATTCCAGAAAAGGAACCATAACATCACTCAAATGCTTTTTAGAATACATAACTAAAGTAACCTACTTATGTTTAAACTAGCTAATTAAAAACCATTTC
>JASKGM010006449.1:0-11049 GCA_034509205.1 Ceratonia siliqua
AACTTGCTTGTGTCCCCAACAATCAGCTCCACCTTAGGCAAATCACTATTTGAGAAGGGGTCTGAAATAGGAACCAATCCAGGTGGCAGTCCCTTGGTCTTCTTATCCGCAAATTCAAGCCCTATAAAATCAATTCTCGAACTGACAATTCTCCCTTCTTACCAATAGTATTGTCCATGTTGAACTTGAATTTTAATGAATAAACAAAAATACAAAACAAAAAGGATGGTCAACTTCATGTGTCATTACTTAGATGGAAGAAAGAGAAAGAATTATGAATACAAAAGTAATTAAATACAAAACAAGTACATGTGAGACTACAAAACAAAGTCATGTAACAATCAAAGAGGAAATTAGCTGGCCACCATTTAACATAAGAGAAAATAAAGGACAATTAAAATATGAATTCGGACATCACAAGAAAGGTTACTCCGTCAAGAATTATGGGATATTCAAATCCCATAATTAGAGGCAACAAATCAAAGGAGCTACTAGCTAGATCTTGAAGATTATAAGAAGAAGAAGGAATATCAGAAACAGACTAAAGCTACGAAAATCGCTTAAGAAAATACTTCAATTATTTATTTTGATTTTTCATATTTCTTGTGAGCCACTCTAAAAGAAAATGTGAGGGAGTTTGAGCACAAAATGTACAACTTATCTACTCTAAAAAGAGAGTAATTTCTTTATTCTCATATTTTAATTATTGTAGTTAATGGTAAGTTTGAAAACAACTATATTCATAATTAACAATAAAACTACTTATTTTTTATGAACAAGTAAAACTAGCGCGTTGTAAGGACTTGATTGATTAGTAAAAAAAATCTTTTAGAAGTTAAGGGAATTGTACATAAATCCCACATTGAAGCTGAACCAGAATAAATTATTATGTTATTCTCTATCTCCTTACTATTCTTGAAGTTTTAATTTCTGATCTGAAACAAATTGGTTTTGAGGTACTTGAAATTTTTTAGGTACCTTAACAGTTTTAAGAGAACTATTTTACAAAATTATTATTTCATACATTTTCAATAGAAAAATCTAAAAAGATTTGATTTGATTTATATTGTATCAATTTATCCCTTTATTTTTGATACTGTTGAACTTTTAGTACATAATATCATTTCATAAAGACCACTCTCTCCCTCCCTGCAATCCTAAGAACCAATCCAAATACCCATTTTAGCGTAAACTGCATTCTAAAAACACACACCTTTTCACCACACACTGACTAAAATAAATAAATGCAAGAACTAATTCGTTATCAGCTTAGACACTGAGTGAAACTACTGGTTAACACAAGATATGTCTATAGTAATACCTTGAATTGTTTCATTTGCAGTGATATATACTCTTGCCATTAACCACAACCCCTTTATGAAAATAATATTTCTAAAAAATACCTAAATGAAAATAACCTAAGAATATCCTATGAGATAGTAGTTAGTTTGGGGTAGTTTGTCTTTTATTTGGGAAAATAGCAGTTGGAAGTTAGTAGCTAAGTTAGTTCAATAAAAATAAACTCTGAGAAGGGAAAGACTTCAATGTTCATACATGTTTTTTTATAGTATTTCCTTATCAACGACGTCTCTCTCTCAGTTTTCAGTATCTTATTCAAACGAGTACTATTACCACTTATATATAACAATTGAATTACAATTTTAGTCATCAAATGATTTTTAAATTCTGGTTCTTAAAAAAAATTCTCTTAATTTAGTTCTTCAATGTGAATTTCATTAGCAAAATGGTTCTATCGTTAAGTCAAATTAACGGCAAGTATACATTCGATTAAGTCATATCAACATGTTCGTTAATAGAAGGATCATTTTATTAATAGAATACACATTAAAAAACTAAATTAAGAATTTTAAAATATTTCAAGGATTGAAATAGTAATTTCAGTCTATAAAACAAATTACAAGAGATTTCAAGTGAGAAACATATAATTGACACAGGGATTATGTGTTGTAATTTTGGAAGAGAGTTTTTTGTGTTTTTTCCTTTTAAAGTGTATATGTCTACGTTAAATATGTTCATGAATTGAGTTTTAAATTTTTTTATATTAAATTATAAATTAACATTTTTTAAGAGTTGACAAAATCAATATTGTCTATCACCTTTAGCTCCAGTTTGCATAGAATGAAAAATATGATAGAAGATATCAAAGAATAATAATAAAATTATTTATGAATATTCATGTAATAATTTAAATTTTGAGTTGAGGTGATATTTGATACAATATTATAGCCTTTATAACTAAATAATCAGAAATTTATTAGAATTCAAGTTTTTTTCATATAAAAATTTGTTGGATTTGATTTTAATTTCCTGAGAAATTTACAAAAATCAAACTTAAAACCCAATTAATGATGACTTCTATTTTAGAGTCATGGAAAAAAAATTAAAGAACTATATACAATTTATGCATAGACTTTTAATTTAATTACATTTAAGTTAGATAACAAAAACTATATTGAGATGTAATTGCTCCTGTTCTTCATAGCTAAAGATTCAAAGAAGCTAAAATAGGATGTGTGACAAATAACAAAAGAATGTCCCATTCATAATATGGTCAACGAACCCTTAGTTTTGAGATTTTCAAAATTGTTTAGAATCATTTTGTAGAGAGCGTGATAAAATTCCAACCTGATGTAGCCAAAAAGAAACAAAAGTCCAAAATTATTTTTTATGGAAATTTTGTGCCTCTTTAGTTATTTTTTATGTGTGTTTGGCTAACTCAAAATATTACTTATAAATAACATTAATTTTTTTTGGACGAGAGAATAAATAAATTAAAGTTTTTATAAAAAAATTAAAAGTAAAAATTTAAGTTTTTAATAAAAAAATATCCCCACTTAAAAGTGCTTGTTAAAAATTTAGTTAAACACTACATTAATTTTTATTATTTTAAAAAAAAATTTATTACAGCACAGTAATCAGGCCCTTCGTTTTGTTAATGGCTAATTGGTAATGGAATTCTAAGTGAATAACAGTCATCATTCACACGAACAATTTTATTATGTGAATCCAAATTTTTTGAAGTTTGGAAGAACTCCAGGAGATAAATTTCAGAGAGAGCTAAATATAAAAATAAGTATGGTGGAGTGCACCTGAATAAGGAAACTCCACTTATTTTTTCTTTAAAATTTATACGATAAACTATAATTAACTTACATTTGGATAGGGTTAAATATAGATTTGTTAGGGATATATAGAGACATAATTGAGCATTTAAATGATGAATTTAAATAAATCCAACCTAATTTAGTTGTCCAGTAATTGTAACCATATGCAACATTAGAGGGCAGTATATGAGATATATAATTTAATGGTTAGTAGATTAACAAATTGCTTACCCAACAAACAGTTTGAGAGTTTATTTAAAGGCAAAATTTTAAGGTGAAGTTTGGTAAGTGGATAGAATAGTGGTGTAAGAGTGACATTCAATACTGATAACTTTCTATATATCTGTACATTCTAGTTATAACATAGGTACAGTAGATTGAAACTTTGAGGCAATGGTGAACCATTAAGGCCAAACAACAGAAAAACTGAACAGTTTCCATTTAAAGTTGCCAAATGTTCAAAGAAGGCACTTCTGTCATTTAAAATGAATGCCATTGCCATCATTCATATCATTGAGCTGATGTTTTAAAGATGATTTCTGTAAAATGTGGCTGCAGAATCAGCGTCAGGACACCAACCTATTAAGTGCGTACAGTTTAAAAAAGAAACTGTATTTAGATTCGACATATGTTATCTACTTATATTGAACATGATATATCATTTTAAAATACACAAATATTTTAGATTTTTGTCATGTTGCATTATTTGTGTGCCGTGTCCATGCTTTTTAGGATCAAAGTGAATTGATGCTTTTTATGTGGATATTGAGATTTGAATGAAAAACAGACAAGAAAATGTACATTTATAAGGGGAAATGGGTACATCCTCCATGGCAAGGACACTGTACATTTATACTCCATGATCACAATGTTGGATACAAGAGATGTGAGTGTCCGAAAAAATTCCTCTACAATCAAATGGAAATCACAAAAATTTCTAAGAAACAATTATCATAACAAAATTATAATTTTGGAAGAAAAATAAAACAAAAGACATAGAATTTTTAACGGGAAAAACTTGTCAGTCTAAGAGATTGAGAGTAAAAACTATGAGACCTAGTATAGTAATATCATCCACTAATAAAAATGAATGAATACCGTGACTGTCATCCTAGTGACACCAGGGCTCACCACAATAAAAAAACTCATCACGAATAAGGTGAAAATCTACCAAATATTAACAAAAAAAGCCAATAAATTAGTATGACAAGATTCACTACTGAAAGTTAGATGTACCAAGAGGAAGTTGAATTGATATACATAATTTATCTTCAAAACACTATGATTTTTATTTAATTGTTTCACCAAATGCGTATAATAGGTCAATGATCAAAATATTTTGAGCAAAAATAAATAGACAGAATAATTAAATATTCTATTGATTGAAAGTTTTCAGTTGGTTGAAGAAATTTGAGTGAGCTTACCAAAATAGAACAAATTTAAATGCTAGGCATAAAACAAGTAAAAGAAAAAGGAGATGAAGGGAAATTCAACCCATAAAAATTTTTATATATTCAACTCTTAAAGAATAAGTCCTATATCTAGGACCCTTCACTTTTAAGAAATTTTTTACTATTTAATCACCAAGATACAACACTAGTTTTTTTTGCTTACTAATAATAAATAATTTTTTCTACTTACCACGTTGATTTTAACCACACTTTTTAACGACGTTTATAAGTAGTATCACTGCCTTGTCACTCAAAATAATGTAATAGATGAAAGGTTTTTCCACAAAGTAGAAGTATTCAACCCTAAGTAACAAAGAGAAGCAGATGAAAACAGAAGAAATTTCAAGATTGAGCTCAAAGGTTGTCTTTTCTCCTTTGTTTTTTCGATGTCTTGCAAATGGTTGTCTTCTCCTTTTAAGCTCCTTGGAAAATAGCCGTTGGAGGATTTCTGTGTCTTTGAGTCGCTTGCTCCTTAATCTTTTGCTGATTTGGTTTTTATCTTCTGCCACAAAGTCTCATACCTCTCATTCTTTCTTGCGCAGAGATTTCTCATTTGATTTTTGCTTCTTTCTTCTCGCAACCAGCATGTTATTGGGCTAGGGTTCTTTTCCTTTTCTGGTTTAGCCAAGACAGAGCAATCTCTTCTTTATGTATCACAGTTGACCCTACTGTTTTTCCTTCAAGAAATTAGCCAAAACACTTTGTAGGAATTTCTCCCCTTATTTCCGCCTTGCTGCAGAGTAGGAGTCTGTCATTTCTTCTTTGTTGTTTCCCAATGCCAAAGTTCATATGCTATAACTTCCTTCCTCTCACGCATTGACTTGATATTCTGATGAGTATAGTGTATAGGCTGTCGATCAAAGTAACTTCATTTTGTCCTTTTCTTCTTGGATAGCTATCCTTGTTTGTTTCCATATATGCAATTCTTGATTTCTCCAACTTACCCTATTGTCCATACTGCACTATGTTAGTGTAGGATATGCCATATTTCACAATTTTATGGAATATTTGTATTTTTGGAAAGTCATTATTAAAATCCTTTCAGAAAGACATTAAGTGAAACCATCTGGGGGCTAAAAACAACCCAACCAATAAAAAAGTTAAAACAATAATTAGACTGAACAAATATTAACTCTCAGATACTATGAACAACATGAGGCTAATTCATTAAAAACAGCATATAAATTACTATGTGATCTTCCAGTCAAAGAAGCTAGTTTTCTTCCTCTCAACGTCACCTAAAAAATTAATCTGGTACCTTGCAGGTTTCTCTTCAGCAACTCCTCCTCACATTTTCAATGTCTGCTTCCAATTCCTATGGCAGTGCATAACATGAGAATCTGTGAAAGGAAAGGAAGGTGACTAATTAAGAATTTGAAATAAAGGAAATTATTACTATTATGAGAATTAGTAACAAACTAACAGTCTTAAAGTTCTCAAACACATATCCAAATTCCGAGAATTATAGGAGCATGCCTTAAGGTAGGCTGAAAGTTTCCATCATAGCGATCAATTTCTGTCTTTTCTAATTTTCATGCCTTAAGGTAGGCTCTTAGATCATTTTCTTTTGATTATATAAAGTTTGGGGAAAATGCACAAAACCTCTATGAACTTTGATCCTCTTTCAGTAAGCCACATTGAATTATAAAATCTGAAAAATGAACCCTTAAACTTGGCCAAATCTCTCAATTCGTCCTTCTATTATGCTTCTATTAATTAGATGATGAACAACATCTAGTTAATCCATGATCATTAATACAAATGGCACTGTAGAAAAACGTAGTGCAACTAAAGCTGCACTAGCCCAAGTCCTCCAACCACACTATTGAAGATAAACAGTCAAAAGGAACAAAGAAAAGAAACCAAAAGATGTGGACAAGAAAATCCTGGGGAACACTTGTGCATTATTACTTGTGGTCTGTTATATACATCAAAGAAACAAGACACATTTATAGACTCGATAATTCTAGAGATTACTAGATTAAGCTAACCTTGATAGGAACTATGTAGTAACTTTAGTATTTAATGTTTGTAATTCCTAAAGACTTGTTGGTAACTACGAAAGGATACATTGAAACAATAGATACATGAATCATGATTATAAAGTAAAATGTATGACTCTTAGACTCTCAAGACAATTAATAAGACTTATCCTCTCAAAAATACACTTTGACTTCTCAATAGGCACTATATGATTGAGCCACAAATAAAAAACTTCGTCCCTTTAAATTTTTATTCCATATTTTCACTATATTTTTTCATATGTTAAAATAATTTTTAGAAAGAAAGTGTGAGAAAAATTAAAGGTACAAAGTTTTTTATTTGATTTTCAAATCATATAATGCCACGTGTATTAAAGATCTAAGTTTAATCACTTGTTGTCTGTCATTTAATTAATAAAAGTGGAATAGAAGAACCAATTGAGAGATTTGACCAAGTTTTAAGGGCTAATTTTTCAAATTTATAGTTCAGGATGGTTATTTGCAAAATGGTCAAAGTTTAGGGGACTGTATTTTTTCCATTAAGTTTTTTTGTCAATTTATGACACCAATTGATGCCTAATTAGAATTGAAAATGTAGAATGGGCAAAAAAGAAAGCTATTGAAAACGTACATATGACTGATATGCCACAAGCTAATTGTTGAGATTTTGATAAAACTGCTTTCATGAACTCATCAATGATAGAAATCTACAGTTTCTAAGTGCATGGTGTTGAAGGAATGAGATGAATTCAAAGTTACCTGTAGGTTAAGCTTTGCCTTTGTTAACAAATGCTGTTCCGTTCTGGAGCAACTTCTGCTACCATTGCTGTCCCCTGCTCTTGTTCTCCTCAATGTCAAGCCCCATAGAACTCCTCCATGAAATTGGTAGTTCTCCCCTGTTGTCAGTCATGTCAAGCCCCACAAAATTCCTCCATGAAATGGCAAAACTGATGCGTCCTTTGATTATAAATTGAATGAGTATTTCCAAGGATGTGATTTGAGACATATGATCAGCAAATTATGCAGAAAAAAAAAATGCTAAATAGTGGTTAATTTATCAGAACTAACACTGGGATATTGGGACTTCCTTGAAGTTCAATCACCTTATTTAACATTTGCATTGATGAGAGCCCCTGCTTTATGCCAAGTGAATAATAGGGATATTTAATATATGCATAGTCTTGCTATAAATTTAGTCATATTCTCTCCTCTACAAATATATAGGCAAATTCTACAGTAATGTACGTCAGTTTCAAGTATAATATAGTTTATGAATAAAAATGAAGAAGCAATACCTAGCCCTGAGAATTCATACAAGGAAAGATCATTCCCTAAACATTGATCAACCTTGTGAGAGTATGACTTGGAACTATCTGTGTCGTGACAATATAATGATGACTGAGCCAATTGTCAAATTCAACAGCAATAAGAGCCACATTATTCTGGGCCAATTTCATCAACCTGAGCTCATGAACATAAAGCATATCCTATGAGAGTGCACAATATCAAAATCTGCCTATTTGGGAGTAGTCAAAGAACTCTAAAATCTACCAAAGGGAAGTATAATTGAATAAGAATCTGAAATAAAGAAATTGTGTAGAGCGTCATGGCTATAAAGAAGTAGCTGTCAAGATATATTACTGGCTATAAAATCTCAAGGTAAAATACATATATTAAGTAAGAACTAATATTATTTTATAAATAATTTGCATGAATTCACATGAGTAGCACAAATTGACTTGTTATTAGCAGTGAAAATGTCTAAAATGAAAAAATAAAATAAAAGAGAGAGAATGAAACATAATAATGATTGCTGTTCTACAACACAAGCCTTAGATTTGGATGAACATCCTCCCATAAAGAATAATATGAAGTCTTGGTCTAATTAACGAATAAAAGTCACATGTAATGTAAGTTGAGTGGTCCTTCCATTAATAAAAGTTAATAACTCAAAGAGTGTTGGAAACTGGTAGCTACTATCGACCCTTGCTAACTGCTAAAAGGAAAATTTTCAGCATGAAAATAAAAGAGAGTACAAATCAGAGAATTAACAGTTCAAAATATCATATATGCAAAATTTGCTAAAGATATGAATTCATACATGTGAAGCAGTGGGTACCTGATATGTAGCTTATGTTATGTTATGATATCATTATATGATATCATATAACCATCAACCACAATGAAGGAAATGTGAGCAATCTTTTCCCAATCTTCGCCTTCCTGTTTCTGGCACCGCCCACTAAGCAAGGGACAATCCATAATGTGTAGGATAGAAAGGGAATTGGGGAGACCCTCCTTTGGCAAGCATTGGAGTATAGGACAGTGTTCAAGACGGAGCTCTCTCAGAGTGGACAAGTGGCAAAGACCTTTGTATTCCAGCCTTTTAAGATTTGAACACCAATTGAAGAAAAGAGAAGTAAGTGTAAGTGGCAATAGTTCTGCTTCAGGAAAAGACTCCACATCGCTGTCTGAAATCGTCAACCTTTCTAGAGAAGTATGACTATGCAAATTCCATTCCATTCGAGAGGCAATGAGTTTTGGGCAATTGTAGATAGAAAGATCCTTTAGATTTGATGGCAAACCCTCCTCAGGAAATAATTCCAATTGTGGACACCTCTCTATTACCAAAGTTATAAGAGATGTGCAATGATCGTGTCCCTTTGAAACAGATATCTTTTCAAGATTACTACACCCAATCAACTTCAGTGACTGAAGCTTGGGAAATAAATCCAGCGGAAAGGTTCTAAGAGAGTTGCAACTACTTTCTATCCCCAGTTTAAGAAGGAAGTTATTACAATGGCGCCATGGAAATTTCAGGTTAGCACAATCAAAAACTTCCAATCCTACAAGGCAGGTATTGGCAATGGTATGCTCAATTTTTTCAACCAAACAATGCTCGGTGAATTGTCCACCAATAAAGTCGAGAACTTTTAGAGTAGAAGGAAGGTATTCCAACTTCAACATTCCACAATTACTTAGGACCAATTTATGAATAGATGGAGCCCAGGGAATTGAAGCAACGAGCTGCTCGCACTTGTCAATAACTAGCATCTTTAAAGAAGGAAGTTGTGCTGGAAGGTGCTCTTTCAACTTGGGACAATTTAGTATATAAAATTCTCGAAGACATGGAAAAGCACCCGATACATTTTCACAATTCCATTTCTTCCATTCCACCATTTCCTGAAACTCCAAGATTTCTAGGGATGCAAATGGAGTTGTAGAAAATGTATTTCCATAAAACTCAGGACCAATAACTTCTATACTATCAAATCCTACAATTGACAATGACTTGAGAGATGGCAACAGGCCCAGTGCTGGCAAGAAGAAGCAATATTTGCAGTTGCTCAACTCTAGGGCCACTACATTGGACAATGTATTATCTGAAAACCAATATGGAAACCGGGTACCACCATAGTTGCTAATCGATAGCTTTTTCAAGTTCTGGTGAGGTTGGAGCTTCTCTAGCACATCCCTTTCATTTTGTGACTCGTTATTTTTATTACTCCATCCCAACATTAACACCTCAAGGCTTAATTTATTTTTCAAATTGGCTGCTGAAGAATCTATGGGATCCAATACATTTTGCAACTCTAGAATAGATAGTGATCCTTGAAGTTTGAGTTTTTCTAACTGTGTAATGCTGGTCTCTCTACATTTCCCCACATAAAATGATGATAATAGTTGAAGATTTTTCAATTTCCCCAAATGCTTTGGCATCTCTATCACCCTAGTTTCACGAAAATCAAGATGACGCAAATTAATGAGTTTATGCAAATCTGAGGGTAACATTTTCAAAGATCTACAGTCCCTCAAGTTTAGTGTCCGTAAATTATAAAGTAGACATATTGAATCAGGTAGTCTTCTTACTCTAGTATGTGATAAATTCAAATAACGTAAATGCTTAAGATTGCCTATGGACTTAGGCAAGTCAATAATGTTGAAATAAGATGACAAAGATAAGATTCGTAAGCATCTAAATGTTGACAACAGATCATCTATCATCTTGTCTGGCATGAAAGAAATACTTCCACCATGATGCATAGGCAAGAACGTGTGTAATTTGTTAGCTTTGTATATACCCTCAAATCGTTTAGAATCCTCTTTCCCATGTCCAAAAAAGGACAAATGACGAGTCATTTTTGACAAATTTTGTGTTTTGTCCACCTCAAGCCTAAAACAAAAATTTTCATGTACTGATTTCGCCAAATCATTAATAAGGTCATGCATGATGAAATACATTTCATTGTCACTTGATGGCTGAAAAAATGACCTCAACAATAGATCATAAAATATCTTTTCTCCAACTTCCTTTATGTCTTTGCTTTGATCATTACATTCTAGAAAATTTTCATCTATCCACAACTGAATTAGATGCTCCTTGTGAAATTCATAGTCTTTTGGGAATAAACAGCAATAAGCAAAGCATCTCTTGAGAAGAGAGGGAAGGTAATGATAGCTCAATCTTAAAGCTGGAAGAATATTGCCTTT
>JASKGM010006451.1:0-11048 GCA_034509205.1 Ceratonia siliqua
GAGCCCAAACCTCAACTATGAGTGTTTCCAAATTCTCTTGAATCTTCTTCGCTCGAGCTCGGGTGATTGGGCCTTCATGAATGTGCAAATGATCAACACTTGAGCTCTTGTCCAAATTTCCATCACAAACCCCATCCCATAAATGCACCCCTTCTTACTCTTCCTACCGACCATATCTAGCCACAAACGGGTGTTATCAATGGAAGAGGAGAAAGATTGAGTCTAAGCCTTGAGTTCCTCAAAAAAATTATGCACAAGTTAAATCATAATTAGTGAGAAGTTAATTCAAACATAAAGAGATACCTATAATATTAAAGTCTAATGAATTTTAAGTTAACTTACATAAGTGGCCTCAACCTATGAATGCACCTAGACTTTTGTCTTGTTATGCTGTAAATCACTGAAGACCTGAGGGGTTTTAGGCTCTCTCCCCAACACCATGGTGGCAGGTACCAAAGACAAATTATCAATTTAGCAATACTTTATACACAACACACATACAAAGGTATTCAAATAGCCTGAGCGAGAAAAGAAAAGAGATCAAAAACCTAAGGAAGCTGTAGCTCTGGGACTACCTGTACCATGGTGGTGGTGAATGTTGGAACTTGTTTAGGAGAATGAGGAGTGAAAAACCCAAATTTGAGAGCAAATAAGGGAAAAGAGTTTGCAGCATAGAGGGTGAAGATAACTAGACTTTCTCACGGTGAAAGGTGCGTTTCTATTCTCATGGATTTGGTCCGTGAGAAATTCAAATTTTAGAAACCCTAATTTGTACCACTTAAATGAAAATGGTGTGTTTCATTTCTCTCCGCTAAAATGAAATAGTGTGTTTCCATTCGCACGAAATGTCTCATAGATTTGGTCTGTGAGAAACATTTCTCACAAACTTCTTCTGTGAGAAATCCCCCAGAAACAATATGTTTCATTTATGAAGATGTCTGTGAGAATATAATCAAAATGGTAAGATAAGAACTAGTGAGGGCCATTCCAATCCGTGGTATTGTCTGTGTCCATTGACGGATTCCTTTGTAGAAAACAATAATTTTAGGTGCTTTTAGTATTAGATATTTTGTTGGTAATTTTCAAATATGATGATAGGCACAATTCCTTAATGCTATTCTCATAAATGATATGAAAATAAAATTGTATTCTTATTAATAGTTTAATTGGTCCTAAGAGAATCCTTTGTAAAAAAGCAGTGGTTTTAAGTGGTTTAAGTATTAAATATTTTGTAGGTAATTTTCAAAGACGATAACGGGTACAGTGCCTCGTATATGATGCGATTCTGAGAAATTATACTAAAATAAAATTTCACTCTTACTAATAATTTTTTAATCCAGTGGTAGGCACTTAATTTTAAGAGAGTAGACAAATTTCCAATAGACCAATAGATTAGATGAAATCTCAAAAAATCCCATGACAATTTGGTATATTATTTTATTCATTTAATTCATGTATATTCTATTTTAATCTTTTCATTCAAGATGAAAATCTCATGTACAGTTTTGTAGTAAAGATGGAATTAAAATGACAATTATAACCCCCAAAAGAACCAGATTCCATAAAAGGAACGAAAGGAATATCCTATGGAGGTAATCATATTTGCTTGGGTAGATATGCTCTTCAGGCACTTGATTTTAGGTGGTTTCAGTATTAAATATGTTTTTGGTAATTTTCAAAGATGATTTTTAAAGTCCGTACAGGTACAGCACCCATGGCTGTGGAGTGGCGTAACAGAACAGACTACTTACTAGAATCTGCAAACACTTTGCATGTTTGGCTGGCATACATGCAAGGCTGCTTAGCCATTAAATACAAACATGTGATATTTATTCGTAACTGCAGACATGACGAGTACCTACGTAATTGCTTATGAGACCACACAAACAAACACAGTGGCATGTAATTATTAATGAATGTTGTTGTATAATTAGTAGCTTATGTATATAGAAATTTCGTAAAGCCATTCTTATTGTCTCAAATGCTTAGTTATCTTGTCTAATGAGAAGTCGGATCCTATGCAGTTATTGTACAGAGTCCTGTTGCTTTCAACGGCTACAAAATAACCCGACTATATGGATTGCGCCACACGATGCAATTGTGTTTATTGAAAACAACTGTAACTGCACCAGATCTGGGTCAGTCCAATGGTAAACTTCAAGTGAATATCCATAGGAAATTTTGACCCTCATTTCGTCGGCAGAAGTGGTTTCAAGTGTCAAATTTGGCGTGGGGTCGGCTGATCATACATTTGTAGCTACCTTTCCACATGGGAGGACAAGCCTGTTAGCCCTACCACTCGGACTGAGACACCACTTTGCAAAGATGGTTGTTCAGATCTTTTTGACGTTTCTAAGTTGCATTTTGGGAACACACATGGTCTCTCAGAAGTAATGAGAATGAGAACGGTACTTACTGAGCAGTCCTTCAAATTTGAGAATTATAAAATAAATAACAAATCCCATAATGCCGTATATGAAAAAACTTTAGAATAATAGTTAGCTGGCTCAAGAACAAGTTAATTTAATTATAATTGGTTGATTGAACTTGCATATCATCACAGCTAATACGGGTCAAGCTTTAAAAAATAATAATAAATAACAAAAGTTTAAATTTTTTATTTTTTTCCGAGTCCAAATTTATTTTGAATTTTTATAAAATACTTTTATATTTTAAATTAAATTAAAAAATTAAAAATTAATTTTTTAAAGAAAAAATAACTTTGAAAAATATTTTTTAATATCAAAACATCTTAAAGACTATGAAATTGTACATTTTTTACATATAAAACTAATGAAAGTGAATTAAATTGATAAATATATAAACAAATTTGAACAAAAGTATAATTCTATTGGGATCAAGCCTAACTCCGATTTTATCATTCAGGTCTGAACTTGATTTGTTTATGAAATAAAACTTTTTTAAAAAAATCCAAATTTCATTTGAAATCATATTTGAATATTTTCGGGCCGAGCAGCTTCCTAGCCCATGGTTAGATTTAAGTGTACTCTTATCTAATCATTAGGAGTGAGAATAAGTTCCTAATCATAATTGTGGACTAAGGAACTTGGTTTGCACGCATTACTTATTTGATTACAATTTAGACGAGATGTTTTGACCCCTAGAGTGGATCAATTTATTATACTGGAGGTCATGTCCACAAAAGATCTAGGTATGTAGTAAGTTTGATTTGTTAGTAAAAAGGCTGGGCTTCCATGGAAATCAAGTATATAATGAAACATTGTTTACTTCGAAAGGGAGAGAAATGGGACGTATCTTTGGACTTGATTTGGGGGTCCTCAATGTCTTTGTTCATATAAGGCGTTTGTGCCTACAGGGGGCGACCACCCCTCCTTTTTATTTTTTTGTTTTTTTGTTTTTTATATTTTTTATTTTAAGATAATTTTAAAGCATTTTAAAAAAATTCAAAATTTAAAAGGAATTCTAGAACACGAGTAATTAAAAACTCTGTAAATTTTTATTTATTTTTAGAATTTTTTTTACTTTTTTACTTTTTTTAATTATTTCTTAAAATAAAAAATTAAAAATGATGGGGTGAGCCCTAGCTTAGAATTCATCTAAATATAATTCACATAATGACACTACAACTGATAATGTTTTGAGGTTATTGTTAGGTTTAAACTTATATTTAAAAATTAAAATTATTAGTTTAATTCAAGCAATATCTTTAGAGTATATGAAATGTTCAAAATATAAGTAAATAGACTTTTAATAATAAAAATTTATTTATTTTAACATAGACGTGAACATTATTACTAAAATTAATTTAGATGAAAAATATGATATGTGATGGTCAATTATACAAATCACATAATCCTTGAATGATACAGTTAAACTAGAAAGAGTAAACTGATTTTGAGCTAAGATAGACAATTAAATTATAATTTACCATTTTTATAATTAAACTTTTAATTCAAATTGACTATAACATGTAGTTATCCAAAAACAAATTCATCCATATAATTTAATAATTGATAATTTGTTTATTTTGAAATTATGAAAAAAAGTTTAATATTTTTTAGAGTATGGTACTTCCTTTATTATATTTATGTCATTAGACACTTTTTTGATGAAAAATATCACATGACGTTGGTCTAGTAGAAAGAATATCATATTTCCAAAAATACAAAAAAATAAGCATACATTAGATAAAACTAAACAAGTTAATATTCACACTATAACAAGTTAATATATATATATATATATTAACTAATAAGTTAGATATCACCTTTTTAGGAGAAAAACGCAAGACATTCTATAATATACTTACTTATTTATTTATAGTTAATTTAGTTTATAATTTTTTTTTTAATCAAGTCTATCAGATGGTTGAATTGGCATAATAGAAATGCATTAACGCAAAATAATTGTAATTCAATTTTTACTTGTGAACATTTGCTGATAAATATTAATTGTGATGTGTCTTAACTTATTTTTTGAATTTTTTTTAGAAAAAGAAAAACAAATGTTACTATATGTCATTTGTATGTAATTTTAAATCAACCAGAGACAGAAAACACAAGTCATAAGGGTTGCAGCAAATGTATTGGTGTTATAGGTCCATAGGAGACAATATCGACGATCTGTGGTCCCAAGTGTATCGCATTGTGGGATCCATTTTTTCTGAGCTGATGAAATATCTATTGCCTGTGGCCTCTAAGCTACTCAATTACCAAGTACTGCTTATATTTTTATTCAATAAATTTGAATTAATCTCTGGAAAATCTTATTTCATCATGTGCATGGGGCCAAAATTAAACGGACGATATCCTCTCAGTGTCTTCCAGTATATATCTGAAACAAAATTAAATCTTGTACCAGAATCAGAGAAGAACTAGAAAAAATAATAAGGCCGATAAAATAATATGTACTTAAAAAATAAATAAAATAGTGTAAAAATTTAAGGAAATAATTATGTCATATATATATATATATATATATATATATTATTTAAAAAATAATTGTCCCTAATTTATTATATGTAGGTTCCTCATTTCATCCAATTAAATACTTACAACTAGGCCCAAATCTATTTCTTTGAGGTTAAAACTTGTAACATCGTGTGATTATCAAGATCAAAGGCATATTATTAAGTCAAAAATTATAGATATGTTAGACAATGGTAATTCTATTTCTTTAACTTATTATTATACAACATATACCAACAAGGCAAATTCAGCCTATTGCGGGCAAAGGTGAATCTTCATATAAGAGGTGACAATCCCCTACAAAAATTTTGTTTATGCAAATTTATTTTTTAAAAAAGTATTTTTTTATGTTTTGTCCCTTTAAAAATAAAATTTATTATGTAAATAATTTTAAAAAAATTTTGCAGTGCGAGTGATTGCAATTAAGTAATAATTCTACTTGGTCTAGTTAATAATCATCTCCTTGAATTTTCTTTTATTTATAATTATATAATGAGTAATTCTACTTTTGTAAAAAAAAATTACAAATCTCAACAAACTCATTTTACTTTATTTCATATTATCACACTTAATTTTAACTTTTTTGAACATGACAAATAATAAATTTACGAGAATATGTTTGTAAGAATAGCATTTTTGTATGGTAATTGTGGCTGTATCTATAAATGTGGCTAATGGTGCTCCAAGGCAAGTGCGCTAAGCGCGTCCCACCTTATTTCATTTTTCCCATTAACCTATTCCAGTTTTATATGCAGTTAACACTTCAATCTTTGTGCCTATAAAAATTCATAGAAGAGAAATTTGCAAATATATATTAACATAATTTTTTGCTTTATTTAATTATGTACATATTATAATTATTTGTTTTTATTATTTATTCTTGAAATTTTTATATTATTATTGTTGTTATTAGGTTATTATGAAAGTATCTACACTCAATAAAAATTCTAAATTTGCCACTAACTAATAAGTTACCCGAGAAGAATTGTTGGATGCAGCCAACTGTTTTAGATTTAAATAAATTTTTAATTCTTCTAATATTATAAAAGTTTTAATTTGGTCCTTTACTTTTGTAGAATACACGTAAGTTTATCTTCTCCTTCTCATTTTTTCTCGTTCAATCAAGTTCGTTATGAATCTGGAAAACTAACGTGTTGATATATATAGCCATCAGAACTACGCATCCATTAAAGTAATCACTGGTGCAATCAAGAATTGAAAATGACACAAATAACGACAATGACTTTGCATCATAAGTCAATATGATCCACTAAACAAGCAATTGTGGAAATCAGCCTCATAGGCATAGCTAAAGTTGAGCGCATGAACTTGTGTTCTGTTTGGCAACCAGCAAGTCAAAAGCTACTGCAACATAAGGGTATATTTAGTTTGGGTGTTTTGTTTTTATTTTCATTAAAAACAGGAAATAAAAGTAAAAACGTATTTAGTTAGAAATTTAAAAAATATTTTTTTGAATATGTTTTATAAATTTCTTAAAAATTTAAAAATAATAAAAAATTATTTTCAGTGTTTTCTGTTAAAAGTTTTGAAAACTAAAAACAATAATTTTGAAAACACGATGGGAATATTGTATTTAAGTTAAAAATAATGAAAATACGGTGACAATTTTATAAATAGTATAAAATAAGTGACAAGAAAAAAATAATAAAAAAATTAATTTTTATTTTCTTAAAACAATATTTAGCATTACAAACTAAACATGTTTTCATAATTTTTATTTTTTAAAAACAAGAAATAAAAATAAAAAATAAACATATTTTCTAAAATTTAAAAATTTTTAAAAAAATTATTTTCAAAAAATAAAAACAGAAAATGCATCCACAAACCAATGGCATCCTAAAGTTTCATTCTCTTTTGCAACTCCAAACTTTAGTGCTTATGACTTTGCACGTTCCTGTATCAATCAGCTTATTTTTAATTTAAACATCGATTATATATAAATTTGATGAGATTTTTTACATATAGGAAATTGAGCTCATAAAAATATTAGTTAAATGACAGTTTTTATGACATATGTTTGGGAAAAAACTTCAGTACTACAGGCACACCATATTTGGTGCGCCTGTCACTCACATCTTTTAGGTGGCCCCCACCTCAATGGGGTGGGTCCCACCCTATTGAAGTGGGGGCCACCCAAAATTATCCCTCTATCAGCTACGGTCGTACGGTGCGACCGTAACACTAAACTTTTTCTCGTATGTTTGAACTGAGGAGGACCAAGGGAAAGAGAAAGGAAGGAAATATTTTATACATTTGTTTCCCTTGTTTTGGAATTTCCCTTAATTAGAGGAAAAGATAATCAAAGGATTTTTGGTTACCCTCTTCAATCTCTTTTTTATTTTTGTGGTATTTGTTTAGGTAGAAGATATTTTTTATGTTTATTTTTTAAAAAAATATTATTTTTAAATTAATTTGTGTTTAATGTAATAATTAAAAAAATTTGAATAAAAAAACATAATATTCTGTTTATCAATCAATTATAAGAAAACTAAAAATTTTAGTTTCTTTTAAAATAAAATAAAAACTCTTACTTTTTGTTGAAACAAACAATTAATTGTTTTTATGATTGTGAAAACCGGACTAATTTAACTGAGAACCAAACCTCTAACCAGTCTAGAACACCCTACAAAATCGGAGGAAGAAGAACTGGGACAAAAACCAGTAATTCGCGATCCAACCATTAATCGGGTTTATCCCTTTTTTTATTCTGATGATGGAAGAAGAAGAAGAAAGTGTATTTGGGCATTTACAGTCAAAGAAGAAGAAGATCAGATGGAAGAAGAAGAAGAAGAAGGTGTATTTGGGCATTTACAGTCGAAGAACATGAAGACACTCAGCTGAGCTAATTAGTCGAAGGAAGCTCATGTCTTGGCTCTTTTGGATGATGGTAATCATGATACTTCCTTTGATCCAAGCGACTGGCTCAATTTTCTACCTTTGTTGTTTACCGAAAGACTCAGCAGCCTTGTTCTCTTTGGGTTTGGTCATCTCCCCCTGGATCTGACTCACAACAGCTAGCGCGAAGAAGAAGGCGTTTGGCTTTTTGGGCATTTGGGTAGATAAGAAGAAGGCTGCTGCCTTTTTTTTTTTTTATTTATGATACTATTTATTTATAATTTTTTTTATTATTTATTTATAAGTTAAAAAATTTTTAAAAATTAAAAAAATATTTTAAAAATTTTTGAAATAAATATATAATATATAAAATATTTAATTAATTTTAAAAAATAAAAAAGTTAAAAATATATTAAAATATATAAAAAAATTATAAAAATTTCCTTACCGCTAAGATAGAATACTCTTTTACCGTTTACTGTGTGGCCATGAGTTTATAAATTTTTTTTTATTGTTTTTATTTTTTAAGATTAATTAAATATTTTTTATATTATGTATTTTTTTAAAATTTTTAAAATATTTTTTATTTTTTAAAATTTTTTAAGTTATAAATAAATAATAAAAGAAATTATAAATGAATAATAAAAAATTTTTAAAATTTTTAAAAATATATATAATATAAAAAATAATTAATTAATTTTAAAATTTTAAAAAAATGACTGTAGCTATCGTATAGCCACAGTCTTCTTTTTGGTTGTTTACTGTATCAGTGGGTTGGGATGGAAGAAAAGACTCTATGTCCAAGGCAAGGGTCATAATTGTGAATTTGGATGGGTCATCACGTTATTGCAATATTTTTTTATTTTTTATTTTTATTTTAATGTAACTATAAATTATATATTTTATTTTATTTTATTTTATAATTAAAAATATTATATTGAATTTATTACCTATTAAATATTATTTCATGACAATTATAAATTTATTTTAATTTTTATGAAATTATTTAATGATATTTTTAATACATTATGTTTATTAATTAATTGTTTTTATTTTAAGTTATTTATTTATTTATTATTATATATATAATATATTATACACTATATAGTATATAAATTAAAATATATATATATATATTATTTAATTTAAATATGATTCGATTACGGTTAAATTGTAATTAAATCATTGACTCATGATTCACTGTCTTTACTGGTTCAATGACCAGTTTGACTTTTAAAACATTAATTTATTTTGAAAATGACTTATTTTTTTAAAAAGAATTACTTATTCTTAAATAAGTTTATATAAATATGACCTTAATTCTCTCAATTTAAAACACTTTGAAAAAAAATTTGATGATAATTATTATATTATCCTTATTGAAATGAAATGTTAATTAATAAGTTTACTAAGAAATGGTAAATTTATAAAAATGTACTATGTTATAACTAATTATTTAATTACTATTATTTAAATTTCCATTTCTTCCCATTGTTTATTTTAAACATTCAAACAAGGAGAAGAGATATTAGCATTTAACATTCATTCTCTTTCCTTTCCTTTTCCATCAATTTCTTTCCTTCCCTTCCCCTCCAAACTCTCCCTACAAATTCTTTAAAGTCTCTTCATCTTATACTGATCGACAAAGCAATTTAGTTAATATAATTTTGAATAGAGCAATTTTTTTTCATTTTATTTTACTGATTAGAATAATATATTCACTCTATTAATCTTAATTATTAGAACAATCTTACCCCTATGATTATTAGAAAAAAATTATAATTAAAGAAAATTTTAAATTCTAATTTTGGTGACTTAATGAAATTTAAATATTGCCCCTCCTAATTTTTATTTTTAATTGTTTTAATTTGATAGTTAAGAGATTTAATATTACTTTAGTTAACATTAGAAAGACTTAATTGCTCTAATAAGCAAATATATTAAAGGGGCTATATTGCTCAAAATAAAATAAGAGGACTTCATTGTTTTACTAAATAGATTAAAGGGAATAGATTAAAGGGACTACATATAAAAGTCAATTAAGCCAAAAACATTTTATAGTTCCCAATTAAGCTATTACGACTTTTCTTCATAGAATAAAATTAAGCAAAAATATATATATATTTTGTTCCCTTATGTTTACGATAGGTTTCATTTTAATCTCTTAATTAGATTTTATTGCATTTTAATCGTTTAACTTATAAATTTGTTTCTATAACATTCTTTTTGTTCAAGTTGTTTTTTAAATGGACAAAGATTTGATTATGTTACGTGACTATTTATTTAACACATCAATTAAACATTCAATACATTATAACGGCCACATAAGATATTTTTATCTATTAAGAAATGACGTTAGTTAGCAAAAAAGATATAACAGAGAAAAAAATTTGTAGTTTAAGAGATAAAAATAAAACAAAATTTAGTTAAAGGATTAAAATGAAATATACCCTAAATATAAGGAACCAAAAGTACCGTGGAATTATAAGTTCTAATATAAGTCCTAAACAACTTATTCAATAAGCTGTTCTGAATATGCTATCGTTTTACTTAAATTTAAATTTAAATATAAATACATTTACCACATACATGTATGCATTTATTTCAAAAGAACCTTCACTAGAAACCTTAAATTACAAGTAGAAGTTGAACTTTGTCACGACGGATATACACTTGAATTAAACCTTAATTATCTGGCTCATACATAGGGACCTGGATATAAAGGTCCTAAATAATCAGTGAAACCCAAAATAAGAGCACCTATTCAAGAGCCTAAAGGGTTTTTTAAGGTCCTAATTTTAAAGGTATGATATACACGGCAATTTTAGGTTACCTTTCACATCCTTTAACAACTGGAGATCCTTAATTAATAGACCATACAGACCTCATGGGTCATGCAATCCTTTGAAACCTGTGGGTGTTAAGTTTGGCCTCCCATGGCGTAGCACATAACATGCAAGCACAAATGAGAGACCTAGTAAAGAAAACTACCCTTCGGTTTTGTCGACGAAAAAGGTGAACACCAAATTAATGGATGCTCAGTTCAATCAATTGCATTTGGTATTTCATTTCTTTTACTGAAGAAAGTTGCCATGAGCAGTCTCTATCTAAAAGGGGTTTTAATTGAGGAAAACTCTATCCTACCACCTCATTTTTTTTTTTTTACTTTTTTTTTTATGTTTTTTTTTCAAAATTTTTTTACTTTTTAAAAATAATTAAGTATTTTTTATCTTATATATTTTT
>JASKGM010006453.1:0-11047 GCA_034509205.1 Ceratonia siliqua
CTGTCCATGAAAAATAAGTACATTATGTTCATATCAAAACATTGGTAAACTTCCATATAAGAATAAGAATTTAGTAATCATGCAAAAATGGGGACATAACACTATAAAATATGCATGAGCAATCGAATCATTTAAAGTTTAGTAAGTTCAATAACTCAGAAGTATACATAAATCCTGAAAAGTATCTCATGCATTGTGAATCTAAAATATACAGAAAGGATAATTACAAATCGAAAACATCTTACTAATCTCCTTGTAAACCGGTATGATAGAAGGTTTATATCAATACTACTTTCATATATTAAAGAGCGTAAATATTGAGAAGCATAAATAATTGTCTTAAATGAAATAAATATAACTTACAGAGGAAAACACATGTATCCATGGGTAGAAGAATCCCACTCACCTTTCTAGCTTCCGAAACTAGTACATCATACCATTAACCAACATTGTCATTTTATCTTTTAGAGACAAGAAGTCAAGGAATAACTAATATAAAATCTTTATACTTCGCTTGAATGTTCATAAAGATTGTTTTTATAGAAATAGCTTATGAGTAAATTAAGGATCCAACTATAAAATTAATTAATTTTCTTATAACTAACCAGCTAAGCAAATTCCAATATTCCTAAAATTAGACTACCCACAATATGATCAAACATAGTTCCATGCTTATTCCATTCATTTCTAGACATTATGCTTATTACCACTTTCTTCTTCAATATCGGTTGCTAAAACCTTTATTCACATTTTCATACAAGTATTAATCTTAACTAGTACTTTATTTAAGCCACCTTTGGACTTTATCTTCTTCTCATGACAATGCTCACAAATTCTTAAATTTTCTTAACTTGAATCAAGAGCTAGAGTCAATCCATTTCTATGAGCCATTTTATCAAACATCTTATGAGTACCATGAACTTAAACTCAAATACATATTATTAGTACATGTTCCATTACTTATAATTCTCAATAATCAAATAACACTTTTAGCCAGTATTCTTATTTAAATGAAATCTTTACTTGCTTAAATTTCTCTAAGAATCCAAAATTATTAAACTTTATACCAAACTTCTTTAAAATTTCAAAATACTCCAAAAGTGTTTTCTTGAAGTATTCTTCAACCTTAACATCACAGCCAAGAATTGGAACCACAAGATAAATTTTACTTAAATCAAAGATTAAAACTAAATGAATTCTTTAGGAAATTTTAACAAACACCTCAAAAGCATCCTAAACCAAGAGTCCATATGTAGTATCACTAAGAATCTCCCGTTACATAACATTTCCCAAAAAACAAGGCCTTGGGGACATATGTAACGACTATTCTATAACTCAGACTTTACATCAAACTTAGGTTCAATATAGATAATTAATAAAGTAAGGGAAATTTCTAAGGATGGAACACCAAATCCATAAAAAAAGAGGAATCACAAACATGACACATGAAAAAAAAAAATGAAAACTTCTTAACTTGAAACATCATCTATTATTCTTCTATAGTCCCAATCTTGGAACTAGCTTAAATAATGTAAGGCCTCTATAACCATACTTTGAGAGGGGTTAATGAATGTTATTCAACAGCCCAAAGAGAGGAAATGAGTTGGAGGTACTTACCAAAAATTAACTTTCGAAAGTGAGGGAAATGATGTGCTATATTTTCTTTTGGTAATTATCACTTTGTTGCTCTAGTTGGAAAAAAAAGACAAGAGAAGCTAAGAGGAAGAATTGAAACTACATAATCGAAAGTTGCTGATGAGAGAAGGACCAAGCATACTGAGACTAGCTGAGAGATCTTAAAGAAGAGAAGCTAGCTACAGCTTGTCCGAGAATTTGCAACGTTTTCTGCTGTAAATGAAGGGGAAAGGAGAAGCTAGACGTTGTTTCCAGAGAGACCGGGAGAACTTCAAAAAATGGCTAAAATATTGGAATAGCTTAAGAAAGTTGAAGATGAGGAAATTTTCTAAAAACACAGAATAATTTTGCTGACTGAAGGTGAATGTGATTTTTCTGTAGATATATACTTCAAATGGAGCTCTCCAAAACCAACCGGAAACTTATGGTTTGCTTAAAAGTCACATGAAATTACTGTAGAAATATAAATATGATTCCCACTAAGAAATACTTGTGTGTGGCTATAAAATTATGATTCTCATATAGATCTCCACGTGTAAAAGTCACTAAAATTGTTTGAATCCATTTCAGGACAAAACTTAGGCTAAAAGTTATTTTTACTTCCACATGGCATTTTCCTAAGAAGTTTACTTGTCAATACGATCATTATAGCTTATCACATTGATAAGTGAGATACTGCTAAGCTATTATCAGATGTTTACAAATTTGTAACATGCTAAGAAATTAGTTTTTAAACTCGGTTGTAGGTATAAGAAGATTGACAATTGTCCGCAAGTGTGTATGTCGTATTATGACGATGATGAAAATGCTAGATAGTGTTGATTTTGTGGTGTAGCATGGTTCAGACATTCACGAGTTGGTAAAAAAAATGTTAGGGATGTTTCAACTAAGCATATGTGGTATTTACTAATCATTCTTAGACTATAAAGACTTTTTGCATCTAATGCACTTGCAGATTAAATAGGATGACATCGGGAATACTCACATGAGTTAGGGGTGTTGTCGTATCCATCGAATGGAGAGACATGAAAGCATTTCAACTTAGTTTACCTAAAGTTTGCTATTGATCCCAGGAATGCTAAGTTGGATTTGTGTGCGGATGGTTTCAGTCAATTCGAAATGAATAGCAAGACATATTCTTCTTGACTTGTAATCATTACTCCTTACAATCTTCCGCCTGACATGTGTATGCAAAGGGAGTATATATTCCTAGCAGCGATTATTCCTAGTCTAATAATCCAAAAGCAAATTGACGTCTTCTTGTATCTTGTAATTAACGAAATGCAATTGTTTTAGCAGTAAGGAGTACTTACGTATGACATTTAATTGAAACTGAACTTTTTCATTTGGATTGCTCTTTTGTAGACAATCAATGACTTTCTCACATAAGGAATGCTATCGGATTGAGAAACCTCTGTTAGGCTGATTGCTTGATTTGCATGGGCAGTTTAAAGACATTTTATCTAAAACATGAGTGAAAAAATTATTTATTTTAATTGGCATAGATAATTCTTGTCAACATAGCATTATTTTTGTTGAAACAAAAATAATTTTTTTTAAAAATAAAATTAAGAGAGACATCCCACCCTGTTACATTTCTAAATATAAAATCTATGTATAAATATTAAGATAATTAAAAAAAATAAATTTTTTTTTATTAATTATAGCCTACCACACAATTGGTCAACCAACGTGTTAAAAAGTATATTTGATGGCACATGCTTGATGTATGACTATTGACTCGTAAGTTTTTTAATATTTTCCATAATTAGGTTAAAAAAAAGCCTACACACGCAATAGGACAAAATCTAAAAGGTCCTACCCATAACGCGTTTATCAATAATTATATCAACTTTTCAGTCTCATTGAGCCATGCTTGATGTATGACTATTGACTCGTAAGTTTTTTAATATTTTCCATAGTTAGATTAAGAAAAAGGCTCCTACATACGCAACAGGACAAAATCTGAAAAGCCCTACCCATGGCGCGTTTAGTAATTATATTAACTTTTCAGTCTCTTTGAATCAATAACATCCATTAAGAAAAAAAAACCCCACTAAAATATAGTAAGTTGAGTTTAAATAACTCTACTAAACTATTCAATGATTAGAACGGTGTGATTCATAAAATATTTTTGAGTAATTTTATATCCACATTCTATTTTATTTACACCTCCCACACCCCCATTGTTTAATAATATTTTGGCTGAGTTGGCAGTTGAAACTCTTTCCCTCGTTTGTTCACTCTTCCATTCGTTGTGCCTTACTTTCCCTCCCACTCTCATTCCTTTCCCCCAAAATTCCCACCAGAGCTCACTCTTTCCCCCAAATCCCCCCCTCCGCCAGTGACTTCGTCATTTTGAAGCTGAAGCTCCTTCGTTTGCCGCTGGAAGCCAAGCTCGCTGTGAAGCTGCGAAATTTGTTCGTCTTCTTCTTCTGGAACCTCTTCTGAAGCTTCTTCGTTCTAAAGATATGAAAACGACTCTGAAGTCGTTCTGAAGTGTTGTAGCTTGTACTGAAAGTATTTTGTTATATTGTGGTCAATCTGATTCATTCGGTCACACACCACTTGTTAACTCACCTTCACGCTAAAACGAGGTAGCCAGAGAATACGGAAAAGAAACAGCTTTAAGAGTGGAGGAACAATAAGAGAATCTGATTTGGTTTGGTGGGTTTCTTGGATTAACTGGGAGGGAAGAGCGTGCAGAGAAGTCAGAGAGAGAAATACGAGAAGATGAAACTGCCTGGTCGGAAGGATATGGCTTTTTTCCCAATCTTAAAGCTGGGAGTATATATGCGAGTCAATATGCCCTTCCTTAACAGTTTCATTTTTACGTCTTTATTAGAAAACGCAACAACTTCATGGTACCTGCAACACTGAGCAAAGGCCAACCGTTTTGGTAGATCAATGCATAGTGGTAACTGAGAAGATGTTTCTATCTTTAGATCCGTCAAGCAGCTTCAGAATGAAGGAGCTTCAGAGTCATTTTTTGCAACTTCAAAACGAAGGAACTTCTAGCGGCGAATGAAGGAGCTTCAGCCGTCAAAATGGAGAAGTCACCGGCGGGGGAATTTGGGGGGAAGGAGTGAGCTGTGGTGAGAAATTTTGGGGGGAAGGAATAAGAGTGGGAATAAGAGTGGGAGAGAAAGTGAGGCGCACGAATGAGAGATAAATGAAAGAGTGAAAGAGTTTTAGATGCCAGATCAGCCAAAATATTATTAAACAATGGGAGTGTGGGAGGTGTGAATAAAATGGAGTGTAGATATAAAATTACTCAATATTTTTTATTTTATCGTTGCTTTCAAAGTGAAACTCTATTAATTAAATGAATAATAAACTCATCAATTTTTATTCGATTAGTTGGTTTTAATGATGAAAGTGAGTCTCTTTCTATTTTTGTTCACATAATTGGAAAACATAAGAATTAAAATTCATATTGTAAATAGATGTAAACGTCTCTTTTTTTTTAAATACTTTTTTGTTACTATTTTTCTATATTTTTTATGTATATATTATATATTTTGTAATTATGGTTTATAAATTCATTGTTTTGTTTTTCATATATATAAGACTATTAAAATAAATGTTTATAGATTTAATATTTTAATGATAAATAATTTTATATTTAAACATTTTATATAAATTACATATGGTGCTAGTAAATAATATATATTTTTATAGGATAAGGTATATTTGAACCAAGTTGAGCATAAATTAAAATTAAGTTTATTCTTGAAGTAATGTTTCAAAAATTAAAATTGTCACTGGTTACCAGTAAAGATATACAGTGGATCATGGGTCGTTAGTTTGGCCATTATGGTCGAATCGATATAAATTAAAATTTTTAATTATATATTATAAATAAGTATAATATATTATATATTTAATAATTAATAAAAACAATAAAATAAATAAAAATAAAAATAATTAATTAATAAACACTAATATAATTAAAAATAATAATTTTATTACAATTAATATAAGAACTTAATTTTCATAACATAATATTGAATATTGAATATAATATCTTTAATTATAAAATAAATTTAAAATTTAAATAATAAAATAACAATAAAATTATTTTTTGAATAATTTAATTTTAAGTTATAAATTTGTTTCAAATTCAATATTAAAATAATAAAAAAATAATAAATATAAAATAATTAAAACACGTTTAAAAACAAAACGTATAAAAGTTGTTTTCCCTTTTTTTCTTATACAGATAAGTCGGTTTTAAAATTTTCAAAAGTACCTTCAAAACTGGGTGATAGTTATACAGATAAGTCGGTTTTACAACGTGTGAAAAGTGTAAATTTGTTTTTTTAATAATGTATTTTAAGTTATATTATGTATCGATACATTTAAATTTTTTATTTAATTATTATTTATATTTTTAAAGTTTGTTTTTAATTTTTTGAAAATTTTAATCTTCTTTTGAAAATTTTTCTTATTTTTTTAAAATAAAAATTATAAAAGAAAAACAAATCCAAATATTTCAATAAATGTAAGTTAGCACATACCTTTTTCTATTGTATTTGAAAACAACGATTATCTCTTCGGTTTCTCACTTTCTTTGCCCAAAAATATTTCTATTCTTAATCATTCTCCTCTATTTCCTCATAACTACTTTCTCGATAGCACTGCACTTTCTTTGTTTCATGTTATTTGATGCATCATAAAAAACATTTTCTATTATTTAAATCTCAATACTAAAATATTAATTTTCTAAAATTAGTATTAATCGTATAGTAAATTAAAAAACTTTCAAAATTAATCATAATGTTTTTCTCATGTTAACTAACTTAATTAATAATAAAAATAAATAGTAAATACCTTTATGATATACCCTAAGGCTTCGTATTTTAAAAAGGATGCCACAAATTTTTTTGGGGAGCTATTTTGTAATACCATTCTAAAATAATTAGAAGCATTAAAGAAGAAATAAATCACATGGAATGCAGTATTTTTAAAAAAACCATAATAGAATTATTTTTAAAATATATTTTTTCTAAAATAAAAAGATGAAAAAACATGTAGAATATTTAGGTACTTTTAGAAATATTATATTTTATAATAAATTTTGATAAAATTTACTTTCTTGTCTAATGATTAAAATAATTTTACAATGAACCAAAGAAGAAAATAAAATATAGTGGAATATTATCCTAAAATATAAAACTCTATAAGTATTAAAACATGATTTTATCAAAATTTATTTTCTATTACATATTGTTTATATAATTTAAATTAATTATACTTAAAATTTTAACTTATTGTTATTTTAGAATAACTATATACTTAATTTAATTTAGAATTATTATAATAACATTTTTAATTTTAAAACGCATGGAGGGATGGTCCGTCTGTACCTGCGGAAAGCAACTTCTGCCAAAAGCGAAAAATGAATCATTCCATTATGGGAGGCTTGACTAAACCATTGATCATCGTCGATGACTTGTGGTCAATGGCTGGTAGAATTTTACAAAATGTTCATCTTATTCTGGTCCCACAGAATGGATTTTTCATTTTAAGGAAGATAAATTTGAATGGAATTTTCAATTTCGTTCCTTTTTTTAGGGTAAGAGGCAAGTGGGTATGAGACCATGCTACACAAAGTAGGAAAGGCATTCCCAGAGAAATCTTCAACAATTTTTGAACCACTTCATGGGAAAAGGGCAGAAATTTTTTAGGTACATTATGGTTTATATATATAGGATATTGACGTAGACAGAAGCAAAATTAGCGCTCCGACAAACATTGAGAATCCTCTCAAATCAGAAACACAGAAATCCCCTCTGAAATAAAGTACTGCCTTTTATTATTGATGAAAAAACCGACTTCACATTTTTAGCAGCAGTCTTTAAAGGTTATGATACTCTAATTTAAATAAAAAATAACTCTTAACCCTAGTTTAAATGATTAAGGACTTTCAACCCTTAAATTAAATATAATTAGATATTATCTAATAATTGCGAATAAGTAATTAACAAAATTAAAACAAATTATAATTAAAAGAGACATATGATGTGCATGTGTTATAGTTAAAACACTAAACACTGTGTATTGGACCTAAGGTCTCTTCATGGACCTCTTCTTGTCCAAGTCTTCCAAATAACATTCTACATTAGTCTCTTCCACATGAAAAGAATTCATCCTCGAGTTAAGGTCGGGATAAAGAGACTCCTCCTGATGGTGATACTCAAGCAGGTCTGCCACATTAAAAGTCCTTGAGATACCCATGTTCACCGGCAAGTCAATAACATAGGCATTGCTATTAATCTTTTGTAGAATCTTGTAAGGACCGTACTTCCTAGGCTTGAGCTTATTGTAGGTCCCAACTTGGAACCTCTTCTTGTGGAGGAAAACCTTCCCAAAATAAACATCTTTAAACTCCTTAAGGCGCTGATATTGATTGGCTGCAGCTTTATACTTAGCATTAGCATCCTCCAACCTCGCCTTGACTTTAGCCAGCACCCTTTAAACTTGCTTAGCCATATGTTCAGCTACAACAATTTTTACCTAAACTCAAGATAGGCGTGCCAAGTCTAAGGCATGACATGGAGGCTTTAGATACACCACAGAAAAAGGAGATTTACCTGTGGCACTATGAGTTGCAATGTTATAAGCAAACTCAGCCAGTGGTATTGCATGATGCCACTATTTTAGTTTGTTCTCTTATATACACCTAATCAAGTTACCTAAGGCCTGTTGACCACTTATGTCTGACCATCTGTCTGCGGGTGAGCAGTACTACCAAACTTTAGGGAAGTATAAAACATTTTCCACAAAGTGAGCCAGAAATGACACAGGAATTTCGAGTCTCTATCAGAAGTGATAGATTGTGAAACCCTATGCAAGCAAACAACATCCCTAAAGAAAAGTCTGGCATGTGAGACACGAATTTCTTCTGACAAGGGATAAAATAGGCCATCTTGGATAACCTATTAGCCACTATAAATACTGAATTAACCCCTTGTTGAGTTGGAGGTAGATCCAACACAAAGTCTATAGATAAATCCTTTCATATATTATTAGGGACCGGTAAGGGAGTGTGGAGATAAGTGTTGTGTGACTATCCCTTTGCTGTCTGGCATATATAACACTTCCTCAAAAAATTACCCACTTCCTTTTTCAACTGTGACCAATAATACCTCTCTTCTAAAAGACCCACAATCTTATCTCTGCCCAGATGACCACTAAGGCCATTCCCATACGCAGGAATGTGCAAAGGATCACTTGAAGATTTATTGGTAGTGCATAATCCCAGGGGTAGTGTATGATCCCACTATTTTTGCTTGTTCTCTCATATACACTGAATCAAGTTGCCCAAGGCCCTGTTGGCCACTTTTGTCAGACCATTTGTGTGTGGGTGAGTAGTACCACTAAACTTCAAGGAAGTATCAAACATTTTCCACAAAGTGAGCTAGAAATGACTTAGGAATTTCGAGTCTCTATCAGAAGTGATAGATTTTGGAACCCCATGCAAGTGAACAACCTCCACAAAGAAAATTTAGGCGATGTGAGATGCTTCTAATGTCTTCTAACTAGGGATGAAATGGGTTATCCTGGAGAACCTATCAACCACCACAAATACTGAATTAACCCCTCACTAAGTTTGAGGTAGACTCAACACAAAGCCCATAGATAAATCCTCGCACATGTTATTAGGGACCAGTTAGGGAGTGTAGAGACCAATGTTCTATGACAATCCCTTTGTTGTCTGGCATATATAACACTTCCTCACAAAATTACCCGCTTCTTTTTCAACAGTGGCCAAAAATACCTCTCCTCTATATGACCCACAGTCTTATCTTTGCTCAAATGACCACTAAGGCCACCCTAGTGCACAGTAATGTGCAAAGGATCACTTGAAGCTGCCTCTTTAATGGTTCTCATCAGATTGCCTCTTGGCCCTACAAACATGAAGACACTTTTAGAGTTATTTTTTGGATAATAACCCATTATTAAGCATTTTATAATTTTTGGTTCAATTTTTTATGTTCAAAAGGTGGCAAACGGCCTAGCTTGCTAGGCTGGACAACATATTCAGGCTAGGCTGGGTTGGCATAATGTTGGCCCAACCCAACCCTATGCCAGCCCATCAAGCCATCGAGCTAGCCTAGCCCTAAACAGACTCTATATTTAATGCAATAATATTTTACCTCTAACAATGCTTCTTCAACCCTTACAAGTTATTTACCAGTAAATAAGAAGCAAATTAAGCAATTAACTTCCAAAAAGAAGGAAGTATGTGTTGGAGAGTGGAGAGGGAATGGGTTATATCCAAATCAAACTAAAAATTTTAACTAAGTTAATATGTAGTAGATAAGTCCACACCGGGTTTAAAGTACAGATGCATCATATTCATAGCATTAGGCTAATCAAAACATTTATAGGTAGCAATCACTACAAGAAAAAAGGATTTTTGCCACAGCAAAAAACCATGGCAAATTGTATTAAATTCCATGGCGATTGTACTTTGCCACGGAATTGAGTCCGTGACCCAAATAGTTGTAGCTAAGCCTATTTAATTTTCCATGTAAATATTAAACCTTGGCAAATTTGCCATGGAATACTACTGTAACAAGTTGAAGAAACATGGTGTGGCAATTTTTGTTATATAGTTCGTGGTTCAAAATTTTGCCACAACCATTTGCCACGGAACTTTGCCATGCTATTTTAAATTCGTGGAAAATGCTTAACATGTTTTGCCATAGTCCTCCAAAACCGTGGCAAATTCTTGTGGAAAATTGCCACAGTTTCTTTGTTTCATGACAAAATTTAATAGAATTTTGCCACAGTTTTTGTATTTAAATTTTGTCACGGTTTTTGTATTCGTGGCAAAAGATCAAGGAGTTTTTCCACAGTTTCTTTGTTATGTGGCAAAATTTCAAAGAATTTTGCCACAGATTTTAATATTCGTGGCAATAGATGAAGTAGTTTTGCCATAGAACTATTAATCGGTAGCAGATTTTCCATTAGAAGCTTGCCACAATTAATAAATTCGTGGCAAATTCAGTATGTATTTTGCCACGAATTTTATTCTGTGGCAAAATACATACTATCCAAGCCCCCCTATTTGCTCTGTAATGTTTCCCAAATTTGATATCAACATCAATACAGAATTGTTAATCACAATAGTTTCGTTTTGTGATCAACATAATGAAACAAAAAAAATATGTCAAGAAATTTGATAAATAAAAACTAAATAATCAAACCAATATTCATGATAAATATCTAGTACAAATAGAAAATTAATTACTAACTTAATAAAAAATACATGTTCAAGAGAAATAAATATATAACTATTCATCGTCATCCACCTCATCATCATCATCACTGTCATCATCTATATTGAACTTAGACAAAACTTTTTCCATCAATCTTGAATTACACTATAGTTGTTTATCAT